>BGNK01001588.1:9952-88215 GCA_003297005.1 Symbiodinium sp. clade A Y106
GGGGGCGGGGCCAATCTGTGAATAGAGGGAATCCGTTTAAGAACCTCCGGCCGGCAACCGCCTAGACCCTACAATCGCGAAGTGGCATTCGGCCCGCTTGAATGATAGACAAGGATCAAGGATGATCAAGGCACCTAGTGGCATCGTCCCCGTTATCATTTCTGTGCAACTGCAGCCGCCCATTTCTGACTATCTAGACCCTGTATTGCTTGGAGCGATGGTTCGTCTAAGCCACCTCTAGGAGTATAGGTTTGTGGATGGAGGGTTCTAAATTGGAGGAGCCTTCTTCGACACTTCCACAGCGTCACGGCACAATGCAGCCCTGAACTTACTTCGAAGAGCCCTAAAGCCTGAAAGACCTGCCGGAAATAAGAATTAGTGGATGAGGCGCTTTTGTTTGCGGGGAAAGGCTCTGCTGCTGGCTCAAGGACACCCCCTGACATGGAGCATGCTTCCACCCTTGTTCGACAATCCCGCCACCCCACTGTGAATAAAAGCTGCAGGTGCAACAAATGGATTGTTCAAACTTAATAGAATCACAGTAGCCATTACGGTAGCTGTCGCAAGAGGAATCCTGGGCTTTCGAGGTCCTCCACACAATTTCGGCTTTCGGACGCCATTGTGTACTGCCACGCGGGGTGCCCTTGCCTTCTGGAGCCATGAAGCCGACACCCGAGGATCTCTCCGTGCGGCTGCGCCCGGGCTGAGCTTGAACTGTCATCATAGCGAGTAGCATCGAGAGTTCTTGGATATAGGGGTAAGGATCCCATATGGCAATGGCCTTGACCCTGCACCCCAAACCCCAACCTGAAAGCTATAAACCCTCAACCTCATGATGATTCCAGAGCTCCAAAGGCGTGATGCTGTGGATGACACCGACGACACGCCGACCTTCCCTGACGAGCGCGGGCCCAGCGCTTCGGAAGCAAGGGCTTTGGCGGCTTTGGGCTCTAGGTTTAGAGGTTTGAAGGCGGTGTTTTGGACGTTCAGCGCTTAGAGTCTTAGAGCTGTGATCAGTGTACGGTCGAAGTCGAAACACAACAAGCTTAAAGCAGGTGGTAAGTTGAGCCTATACCGTGAAAATCTGCACGTCACAACCCCCGCAAACACTACACCCCGCAACCATCAATGAAGGCAGCTTGCTTCTTTTCTGCAACCGAAATCTCGAACTATATCCAGCCACACACAAACGGCCTGAGACCACAGCCTATCAAGCTCCGAACCCAAGCGCGTTTACCAGCAGACAACCTGAACCCTGCATCAAGCCCTGTACCCTGGAACCTACACTCTCAAAGCCTTGACCCTGAATCCAGAAGGCAAGCTTAGTAGCACGTTGGAAAACTCTCAGCCCTAAAAGAACCGCGAACGCTCTTCCCAACAACGAGACTGTACAAAGTAAGATCCTATAGCTTAAACCACAAGCCTTGTATCCTAAACTCCTCGATAGACGCAAGCCGTGCAGAGCTTGAGGTTCTGGGCTGATGCGGCAAGTGCCTCGGCGGCCTTGTCTCTGGGGTCCAGGGTCTGCAGGGTCTAGGGCCTACTAGGGCATGCATGAAGTCCTCGCAGAGGGTTGAGGCTGAAGGCTTATCAGGGTTCGGGTCCAGCACTTCAGGGCTTTGGACTGATGGATTGAAGATTTTTCAGGTGGATCACCAAGCTCAGAACCTAAACCCGATCACCCTCTGCCGTCCCCGCAGGCAAACTGCCCGAAGTGTTCAAACGCGTTTGAGGTACAGGGTTCCGAAAACCTGCTGCAAAGTCTGCTTACGAGGTCCGGGAGTGTTCGCGGCAGCTCTCGCAGGAAGCCAATGTGGAGGAGACCAAACCCCGAAGAACTTGTTTTTGTGAGTATCGATGCCCCCTGTGTAGTGGGTCATGCTTGGAGCTGCAGTACAATGTACCGGGGTTCAAGACCCCAGCCCTGGAAGGAGATTTCTATGGAGTGGACCGACTTGACCTTCACCATAGGCCACCCTGGTTGCCTTTTTAACTTTTTCTTGTCTCGCGCATTTGCAGCTTGAAGATTCCAGGTTGCAAACGCGGCTTGACAACGGCTTGCGCCGTGCTTTTGGCATACGCATGACGACGAGTTGCAAGCCTAGTTGTAGTGATAGCTTTGGTCAACGTCATGTTCCCCCGGCGACTGCAGGATCTAGGTACAGAGCTAATATCCTTCAAAGCTTTCCTGGCTCTTCGGAGGCAGTCACCGGATCCTCTCCAACATCACAGGACTGGAGAAGAGTGTCGAGACGCGTGAGCTTTGGAGTCTCTCGCATTGAAGCGGCTTCTGGTCGGAACAAAGACTACAGTTTAGGCCCCAGCCCTGAGCCTACACGCGAGGAATGATCCAGCCGGGCAAGCTCACAGGCGGCAATATCTGGGACGGGATCACCGCGTTGCGTAGAAGCCCTCCTTTCGAGTGTTCGTGTACCCGACAGAGGAGGTCACGTGTCTGTATGTGGCATGTGGAGCAGAGCTCCCGATAAGGGCACAGAGAGAACACTGGCGACAATGGGAAGCAAACGTAATGAGGGGATGCTGATCAGCTTTGATGATTGACGGCAAGCGACTATACCTCAATGATTACTTGTTCAATGCTGTTGACACCTTGTTGTGCATGGTTCGGACGGTGATGCAGATGATGACGGCAGTGATAATGCTGTGGATGACCCCATAAGAAACGTAGTCAATGTAGTCGCATGGACTTCCGGGTCTGAAGTTCGGAATGGATCTTGGTGCCTTTTGAACTCACCCTTAGGCATCACTGCTCAAGGCAGATCGCTGGAGTTTGTGGAGTGGTTGGTGTCGCGCCTGGGGTGCGCGAAATGGACGCCGTTAGGCTTATTGCGTATAGGGGTTGAGGTGTGGATGCTGGTTTTCTTCATGTTGAGTTTCAGGTCTAAGGAGCCTTGCATGCCTTGTCATCATATCTTCTTCAGAATTCCAAGCACGGTACCCCTAATCCCTATACTCTAATCCGGAAGTTCCAGACCCCAAACTGCACACTCTGAAGCCTAAACCCTACATGGAACACCCGACGACCGCTGCTGTTCAATCGCAGGCGTTTTTGGCCCGTCGGGCAGCGGGAAGACTACTCTGCTGAACATTTTGGCTGGGCGCCAAAACACGACGCCGGGCTGCCTTCACGATTACTCTGGCTGTGGTGACGATGATGCAGATGGCGATGAAAGGCCGAGAACCAAAAGATTTGGACGATGATGGTGAACAGGAAGTGAGTCAATGTTTAGATAAAGATCTTTGTCCATTCATTCAGGGGGCAGCGTGGTGAGGTTGTCACGCTGTCTGGTCGGAGGAGGAAGCTGGCGCTGGGGACTTGCTCCGGGCTGGGTGAGGAGCATGCAGGTGCATGCACATCAGCATGTTTACAACGAATAGTCGTGGGTCGTAGTTGTGTTCGCCTTGCCAGTAGAGAACTACTTGGCAGCTGCAGTGGTAGTCGTCGTTGCTGTCGTATATGGTCTTCGCCGCGGTCGTCGTAGTCGTCTTCATCGTGTCGTAGCAGGATTTGCAGCAGTCGTCGTAGTAGTCGGCGGAAGAACCAGCAGCAGCAGTAGTTTCAGCTGCTGTTGGTGCGAGTGATGCAGTATGTGTAGAAGTGAAAAGAAACCGATGCACTGGACATCTCCACTAGTGGCAGTATGTGTCTACGATTATCCTTGCTGCCAATACTGAACGGCGGAATCCTGAAATATCCATGGCAAAACGTGAAAGCCACATAGATACGTACACCATAATGCCCATAGGTTGAAGGTACCAGGCAGTGAAGGAACGGTTTTCCTGTCGAAGGTAGTGGCCTTGGTATCGAAGCAAATGGCCGGTTCAGTTCATGACGAAACCATGAAGACAAGAGTCGACGAATGGATAAATGGGAAGATGAGACCCTCAGCAACGACAACCAGAACATGCACAACAGCATTACATTAAGCCTCGTGGCGCGAAGAACAACAAGATTGATGCATTTTTCTCTGGCAGCCAAGCGCCTTACAGGTATGTATATTTCGTTTGGTATACACACATATCTCTCTTGTTTCAAACCCGGGTGTGCATTAGAGTGTATACATATTATATACATATATATACATATACATATATACATATATATATATATCAGGGCCCGACGGGTCTCTGGCCCCCAGGAAGGCCGGAGGCATGTCCCTGTCTGGGCAGATCACCACTGGTGGGGTTCCTGCCGCTTGGATTTGTTAGGAGGGTGAGCGTTTATAAGGAGGGTTCAAGGTTTCAGGGCTCCGGACTAGGAGGGTTCACAATTGTGACAGCTGTGTTTTATCCAGCTGAAGGCTGCTCCATGTTTTTCGATCATGCTGAAGGCTGTTGCATCAAGGGTTGTCTTTCTTGATCGCGGTTGGGCTGCCTTCTTTAAAGATTCGCGTTTGGGGCTCAGGGTGTTGCATTTATTGTGGAGCTACGGGTTGGGGGTTGAGGACACTGTGGGTCAGTTTCTGATCTTTGGGTGAGGGCCTTCGGCGTGCCTTGAAGTCTGAACCGTGAAATGAAAGATCAACTCGAAGTCGACATCCTCATTTGTAGGACCGTGGCTTTGCGACGCCTGATGATGACCTCGCCTCAAATGCTGCACCTAGCACTCGCCTAGCACTAACATGGAACCCAGTTGGACTTTTGAGTGCTGTCCTTCTTTTGCGGCTTCAGGCTTCTTAAGCAGAGAACCCGAAGGCCCTAGACCTCCTTTTCTCCAATCCCCAAGCTACACTTCAAGCTTACGCCGGAACCAGAGCTCTTTGCTAGCAAAACCTATGTGGATTCCCAAACCCCAATCTTCCCTGAAATTTTGAGAGTCCTGGGCCCCAGGTGGATCCTGTCAGCTTCCGATCCAACATCGCCTACGTCATGCAGGACGACTCCTTGCTCCCCTTCGAGACACCGAGAGTGGCCCGGCTTTCTCTTCTTTCTGCCGTGGCATTGAAGCGAAGTACCACGAACATAATATTGTAAACCCGAAACTCCGAAAAGCTAAACTCTAAACCGCACACCTCACAGTAGCCATTGCAAGGCTTTGCAGTCCGTCGGTCAGAGACGCCAAGGATTTACAACAAATCAATTCAGGTCGCTCAGAATATATGCGTACATATACAAGCATGTACAATAGGAGCCACAACGAGGTGAGCCACCATTGCTGTTGTCCACCGAGGAATGTCTTTATTTCTCGGCATGCCTTCGGCTGCCGCGAAGCGTGACCGAAGAGCCACTTTGCAGCACCACAGGCCCAAAAGGGGGGTGTTCACAACACCACGGATCCCTCCCTTTCTGTGAGGGTCCTTAGCTCAACCCATATGGTTTAGGGTTTCGGGTTTCGCAGCACTGAACTAGAAACGGTGATCCTCAACGACAGACCCCGCGCTTTCAAGACAGAACCCAAGGTCGAGAACCTAGACTGCTAGACCCGAGAGTCCCTAGAGCACCGCACACCTTCCTTGGGAATGCCCCCTGCAGCTTGAAAATCCTGACAGCCCCAATTTGTCCTCGCGAGACGCCCTACAATTCAGGCCCTGAAAGCGAAAAGTTGCCAAAGGATTTTATATCTTACAAGATCTAAACACCGCCTTACGTGTGAGACGATCCCACACCCCAAGGCAGAGGCAGGAGTTCGTTCAGAGCTTGCTCAATACGCTTCACCTGGAGCGCTGTTCCACCACGACGCTTAAGCTGCAGGTTGCTGTAGGGATATGTAGGCAATGTAGGCACTACGGCTCACTACTTGCCCAAAGGGTTAAAATGTCACGACCAGGGCTTGTGTCTTAGTTCTAGAGAGATGTGAAGGGCTTTAGGGATTGAGGATTAACGGGTCCTAGCGGCCAAGATTTCAGAAGCTTCAACGATTCATGTTTTAAAGGTTTCTGGTGATTAAGACTTCAAAGGTTTTTCAACGGTTTCAGGTATCAAGGTTGAGGGTTTGGTGGTTGTGCTTCCGGGATTGTAAGGTTCATGGTGTATTCTGGGCTTTGCCCCCTTTTCACTCTGGGCTAGGGGCTTGGGGATGGGTCGGTCCTGCTCAAGACAGTCGGACTTAAGACCAAACCTTCACAGCACGGCCACACCTTTAAATGAGACGATGCTGCAGCACACTAACCGCGCAAGAAGCAAGAAGCAGCGGAACTGAGACAATCAACTGCACACGCTTGTTCCTTTCCGCATTCCCAAGACCTAAACCCCTAAAGCAGCACGCCTCAAAAAACAGACCTCAAGCCAATCCAGAAGCATTCTCTCAGCTCAGGATCGTTGGGTCGGCGCTCGTCAAAGGAATTTCGGGAGGTCGCGGCTTGAAAGTTTGGGCTTGTTTAGATAGTCAGAGATTGCAGCAGTACAGCATGGGGGCTCAAGGATCTAAGGGGTGTGAAGAGGGAGGTTGGCCTTGAAGATTCCGGAGCAACTCAATTCCGACGAAGACCTGAAACCTACGCAGCCGTAAAACCACCCTCCCAGAAAGTCCAACAAATCGTTGAGATGAAGGAACGGTAGCACAAAGACGCAGAAGGACGAGTCTCTGGGATCCTTGAATCCTACAGTCTCTGCATGAGCCGGAAAAGTGCTTCGCAGGACCTCTACCGGGATGTTTAAATTCAGATTCTCACCTCAAGCGTCCCCCCGGTACAAACAGCCATCTGATCCTTCAAGCGCCTGTCCCAGACCCTTCCTGGAATCTACGCCAGAAGCTCTCAGAAAAGCAGCCTCCACAAGTCATACCGAGTAACTACTCATCTTCCTTGCTTCATAGTCCCGTAGAATCCCGTAGAGTCGCTGTGCAACAGAGCTCTGCCTTCGTAAGGCTTACTAACCGGTGTCCAGGGATTTCATGGCCCACGCAGGGTTTGTTAATCAGGCCTCATGAGCCCTTGCAATAAGCTCGCCTTCGCTGTCACCCAGCCGATGCCGGAGGTGAGAGGAAGCGTACCTCCGTGCCTTTGCCACAATTATGCACGGTGCAGAGTCGCGATAATGATAATGGTTCTGGGGGACAGAAATGTCGGCCAGAAGCTGTCCATTGCTTTAGTTTAAAGTCGGCCTACTCGAGCTTGCCTTGGGGTTTAGGGTTATGTTCGAGACTAGACAGA
Source organism: Symbiodinium sp. clade A Y106 (assembly GCA_003297005.1). Taxonomy (NCBI): domain Eukaryota; class Dinophyceae; order Suessiales; family Symbiodiniaceae; genus Symbiodinium; species Symbiodinium sp. clade A. The sequence goes on from BGNK01001588.1 coordinate 17,065, forward strand.
TGTAGGTAGCGGCGGGAAGTCTTGCGGTTTTTGCAGACTCCGGTGGTTCTGACGATGGTTCTGCTGGCGCTGGTGCTGCTGCTGCTACTACTGCTGAACACGACCACACCAGCAAGATGTTCTGGGCGGTCACGACTACCAGCACCACAACTACTAACTACTCCTACTCGTGTCTGCTATGTTTCTTCGTTCCCCGTCATCACTGTCACTGTTGCTTTTACGAACATGGCTAGTAGCTGCCCTTGAGGGCGACTTCTGCCGAAGTTGTATGCCGAGGTCGGCATCGAGCTGATTACGAACCCCAGGATGTTGCTGCTAGGCTGCACGAAGGAGATTGCATAGATTAGCAGCATTAGACCTAAATCCTAAATCCGAATGCGTAAGTCATCAGTCCTCAGGAATCAACCCTAGCAGCTTTAGCACGCGCCCCAGAGAAGGAAGACCCTGAAAGAGATTTGTCGAAGGTTCCTCGACGAGCCGCTGAGCGGCCTGGACTCCTACGCCGCCTACACCCTGGTGGTGGCTTTGAAGGAGTGAAGAGAAGAGCGCGCTCAAGTCACTCAAGTCCTTCCGGGAAGTGTTGAAGGGCCTGAAGAGTGTTCCAAAAGAGGGCTGCAGAAGTACAGACACGCGACGGCGGCTGCAGGAGAGTTCGGCTTTGGGGTTAAGCGTCGGGCGCGTCTTCAAAGCTTCGGGATGAAGAGACTCAGAGTTGAGTGGAGGGCCGCAGGGCTTCAGGGTTGAGGGACCTCGATTGCGTTGCAAGTTCGTTGTGGGTTGGAGGCTGACGGTGGAAAGAAAGGCAAGCAGTTGACTCTGCCGACTCTGGATGCTTCCGAATTTGGGCATACAGGCTTTCAGGCATGCGGGGCATGCACTCCTTCACGAGGCAGCCAGCTGTCCACGCCGTGTTTTTCCAGCTTCGTCGCTGGGTATCTGGCGGCTGGCAAGTGAGCTCGTATGGCCGGGTCTCGCGTGCCACCAGTGTGGTTGACTTTGGCAGGACGGAATGTTCAGGGTACCGCAGGGTGAACATTGGCGGCCGCAGCTATTATGTTCACCGGCTTGTGGCTGCAGCTTTTCTGGAGCCTCCACCAGATGCGGACTGTTGGCAGGTGAACCACCTGGGCGGCAATCCCAGCAACAATCACTTGACAAATCTGCAGTACGTGACTGACGGTGACCGTCAAAGGCATCCTTGGGCAACCAACCTAAGTCGTCAGCCAGGAGAGGTCAAGCTTAGGAAAGCCGTCTTGTGGCGGCCTTGTGGCGGAGAGGCTTGGACACACTGCATATCGTACAACGAAGCTGCGAGGCTGCTGGGGGTTCCACGCGGCAGTGTCTCGCAATGCTGCTGCGGTTTAATGAAGAAGTCCTGTGGAAATAGTGTCTGGTACGAGTTCAAAGCACCTCCTCTGGTAAAAGACACACCTCCATCAGCCGAAGTCTGGCAGCCCGCACGATAGCCAGGAGAGTGCAGTATTATTCCAAACCTGATGGTCAGCGACCACGGCCGGATTTCGCAATCCAAATCCCTTGTCGAACATATCAGCCGTGGCACTTGCAAAAAAATGGATACTTCAGCGTCGTGAGGGCAGACGAGTCTTATCTTGTCCATCGTGTGGTTGCAGCAACGTTTCTTGGGCCTCCTCCAGCGCCAGATATGCAGGTCCATCACAAGGACTGTGACCGAGCGAACAACCACGTGCAAGATCTAGAATACGTCACTGCATCTGAAAACGCGAGGTACGCTTGGCAAGGGGCCGCCCGAGAAGCGCGCAAGGCAAAGACCGTACGCACTTTCCATGGCAGGTGACACTTCCCAGCGACGTTGGCACCACTTTGAGTCCATGGCAGCCGCAATATTGCACTCAGGAGTCTACAGAGAGAAAATGTTGCGAATTTGCATGAGCCTTGACAGCAGCTTGTCCTGGCTGTTCCAGTTTGCTGCAGAGGACCAGCTCCCTGGAGAGCAGTGGAGGCCCGTGGTACTCGACGGCGCACGGCGACCCTTTAGAGTCTAGTGAAAGTACGTAAGGTGTCCCGTACCCAGCGCGAGCGCGAAGGAAATGTGCCACGGAAGAGCGCATGAGCGGATGCACAGATGCTTTTCGCAGACCAGTCAGCTCTCCCGACGGAGCCTATAGAATGCATTCGAGATGTCTGCCGACCCGCTGGAGTTTCTGGAGCCGTCGCAAAGTTGGCAATACCAGCCCACATGAATTCCCTTCTGCGTCTTTGTGGAGGTGGCCAATGTGAGGAAGCTTGTGACAGCCCGGCATAGGTACACGGGCTTGGCACTGGCTGGCAGAAACATGTTGAAATCGCGTCTGTTCGAGGCAGTCAGATCCCGAAAGCTAAAACCTCACACCCAGAGTTCCGACTACCCATTTCCGTCAGTAAGCCGCTGTTCTGCTGTCCAGGAGCTCGCCGAGGCGAACGTCCCAGTTCTCTGCACAGTTCACCAACCCAGCTCAGAGATCTTCGCGAAGTTCGACGATGCCCGGAGCTCGGCTTGTCGAATTTCTCGCTTGTCGAGCGTCAGAAGTCTGGGTAGGCCAGCACTGGTGTGGCGATGTGGTGGGTGGGCAGCCTGATTCCTGATAGTAACCAAGCCCAGCTGAGAGGCTGAAACACTAAAAGTGCATCAGTACCTGGCGCCTCCGCGAGACTGCCTGCTGCTCGCAGAGAGTCCGCCCAAGACCTTAAATCATGCACCGAAATAGGCGCTGAATGCGAACTGTTGCGAGCCTGCATCGGTTTCGAATCACAACCCTCAAACCCTCTTGCCTCTTCTCAAGGTGATCATCCTCCACGGTGGTGCCGCATGGATGAATAATTACCAACATTATTCCTCTCACTAGAACAATTTACCGATAGACCCCATGCTTAGTATCACAAGTATACTCTAATGCCCCCAAAAGCCCTGTTCTATATTGGCTTTGGAGGGCAGGAGTTGCGTTCGCTCGGGCATTGCAGACAAGTCTGGCCCTACTTTTCAGCACCCTTGGAGGTGGGATAGGCTTAGGGTCTATAGGGATGCTTGAGGAGTTAAGGATTTTGATGTTATGGGCTTCAAACTGTAGAGAGAGCCCTAGACTCCAATCTCCACCCCTTCGAAGTTGGGCTCATGGTCTCGATTTCGCCAGGAAGTCACCTACCATGGCCCCGCGGAGCACATCGCCACGCACTTCGACGTGTTGGGCTACCCATGCCCGGCGAATTTCAACCCCGCCGACCACGCTCCTCGACCAAAGGGGGCTCTCCAGAGGATGTCCTCATGCTGGATGCACCTTAAGCTCCTGAGAATGGGAAGTATTTAGAAGCACTACTCTTGAGGTTCCCTTCTATGTTGCTTCACAAGCCCCGCATCTAATTTAATGATTTTGGCATCTGCGTTAGGGTCCAGACTGCCGGGATATTTGGGGCATGTTCTAGAAAGGCGTCGTTGCAGATTGTATTCATGGTGCCGGCGATTGAAAGAGTTGATTTTGCATGGCTCCCGAGGAGCTCTCAAACGACCCTGAAGTGTGGTGAGGTGATGTTTCTGCTGCAGAAGGAGATGCCAGAGAAGCTGCAGACCATCAAAACCGCTTGGCTGGACTCGGGCAGCTGGGTGCAATCTGACTAGGGATACATAGCGGGGTTTGTGACAAACACCGCGCCCTGAACACCGAAGCTGCTTATGACCTTAGCAGCAGATCAAGCAGACTCAAACCACGTTGAAACCAATAGCAGCCCTCAGGGATCCGACCAGTCCCGTATGCAACCATGGAGAAACGGCCCCAAATCCGACCACAAATCCGTATAGTGGCCCATCATCAGCGAGCCTCCATGCCAGGCGCCTTCAAGAAGATGCACGATCAGATCACGAACTTCCGCAGCCAGGGCCATGCTCGCCCATCCAGCTCGGAGCTCAGCAACTCCGGGGGCAGAAAGGGCGCAGTTTTAGGTGGGACTTTTTCCCCTTTGTGGGCGTACTGGTGCTGCACCAGGAGGCTTGCGGAGAAGCGGGTACGACAGGAGAGTGCATGGTTTGCGGGTCAGGGTTTTTTTCTGCTTGCAGTTGAGGTTCAGACAAGTCGTGGTGCCTGCCTTAGGCCTTAGGGGTCCTCATAAGCAGGATTCTCCTAGGGCCCTAAATTAGCTGTCCTTGCTGTCTGAAACTCTCGTTGGGGGTTCAGGTGTCCTGCCGGAGCAGACGGGCGCCGGCTTTTGCCAGCAGCTGGGCATGTGACCCGGACCAATCTCTCAGGACTTCTCTCTCTCCCTCCCTCCCTCCCTCCCTCCCTCTCTCTCTCTCTCTCTCTCTCTCTCTCTTTCGATGACGAACATTCGGAAAAGGAGGGCCAGTTGGTTAAGCGTCATGCTGTGGTAGCCTCTTCGAAGCGGTAGCAACGGGCCAACCCTACTTCTTCGGCCCGCAAAATCCCCGAAGAGGCTTTTAGCACGCTCGGCCCCAGGCTCCTGGTCCGAGAGACGCGCGGTACCATCAGGAGACAAATCGTCAGCCCGCGAGGGCTCTTAAAGGAGGGCTTCAGAGGGCTCTGGGGTATGTAACAATAGGGCATGACAATTTTCAAGTTTTGGGTTTAGGGCCCAGGACTTGAGGGTTTAGGGCATAAGGTTCCGGAAAGCCGAAGCCTGCGGAAGCCCATCGCTATGCTCTTAGTTCCGGATCGGTATCTCATGTCGGATTCAAGCACCTGCATGGACCTCAAGGATCAGCCAGAGCGGCATGAGGAACTCTTTGATTGGTGGTCTGTGATGTTTGTTTAAGCATGGAAACTTCCAGTCCCTACTCGCCTGGGAGAAATGAATACGGAAGGGTCAGCCGTGATACCAGCAAGACTGGCACGCGCTTACACCGTTTACCATGTGGAGCACGATGGTACTGTCCCAAGCCTTCAAGTCCAGGGCGTAATCTCTAAACACTACACCTCCGAATCCTTAAAAATGGTAGTTGTTCTCTACTGAATGCAACTGACCTCGAACTCAGTCTGAAACAGCTTCGCAGGAATAAAGGCGTTCTCTTCGCGCGCCTGGGGATGTCGCTGTTCTTGGCCTGTATGTACCTGGGCCCGAGTTGGTGGGAATCGGCGTTGCGCCCTCTACTCGAAGAATAACTCGAAGTTAGAAGCTGAGGAATTCGCTGCAATTACGATCCAAATCTAGATACTTAGGATATCTTAAGACCCTACCTATGCCTATACCTGCCCATAAGACTTCAATGGCATGAGGGTTGAAAGAAGTCTAGATTTTAGGCATCATTAGTTTGGATTGCGTGCGGAAGACCTTCGGGGGTTCGCCCAGGTATGGCTGGCTGTTTTCCGGCAGCGCCGCGCAGGGTGCCACTGGGCTCTCTTTGCTTGTGTCCTCTGTAATGGTCATGAGTACTTCTCGCCCAACTTCGTGCGTTAGCGCTCCGCATCTAAAATCGTCTTAGCCCGCATTCCACAAGCATTGCGCATGTAAGTAAAAGGATAGTTATTTGTACAAGTTAGCATCCAAGCCGGACCCCCCAGTGTGATTATTCAGTTTCGTTTGTAAGCCCCCAGCCTGTTTCTGAACCTGAGGATGCTTTCAACCTCATCGCAAGCTGCACATATTCACAGTCCCTAAAACAAGCCCTGTCGCTGAAAGGTCCTTGCGTTTATGCCCCCCAGCACTCTGCACGGCAAACCCTGTTTGGAGGATTGGGAGCTGTAGGTTACAAGCAGGATGACGGGTGTGCTGTTGCCACCCACCCTGCAAGAAGGAGTGATTATTCACCAGAGGTTTACGGCAAGTACTGCTGTAAGATGCTGGTTCAAATGTTGATAGCGTTACAGATCACAGGGTTCATGGCTTGGGGTAGTGGGAGTAAGCTTTGAGAAGTTTGAGAAACTCAGGACAACAGCCACTCCACAGAGAAGAACTGCGTGCCAAACAACTTCAGCTATGCCGGCTGCCAATCTGCAGCTCGTCTGGGAGGCCAAGACCTTACATCTATCTTTGAAGTGCCAGCAATAACAAGAATCAGCGGAAGACGAATCACAATGTTCGCGATATCAAGAAGAGCGTTTGACTATACTCCTCGCATACGAACTGAAGGGTTTCAACAAAGACATGGTGCTGTGCATAAAGTTGCGCCGAGCGTTGAGGTTTACAAGAGTGGGCAAGTTTCCGGTGTTTGACAGCTCAGGTGCCCAGAACCCCACAATTGGGGCGCTACCTTTGTGTGATTGAGTAGGTTGTTCCATGTTGAAGCCTGTCTGTGTTGCTTTCCTCGTGAGCCCACCCGAGTTCGGCCTCAGGCCATGAGGCGCAAAGATCGGCCTAAACCCGGTAAGGTTGCTGATTGGCTTTTACGTATCAAAACGAAGAATCCTGAGCACCCCTGCATCCCTAACTTCCTGCACTTTGGACCCCCACCTGTCTCTGAACCTTGCAACCCAGTCACGACAATTTTTGCTGAGGACTTCCAAGCCCACTTCGGCACGGTCGTTTCGCTTAGCATCATGCAGCCTGCCTTCCACTAAAGGGAATAGCCAGAATGGAAATACAGAAGTTGTAACACCTGTACAATCATGGAATCCATTGAATAGCAAGCGCAGAGTTTGCTAAAACGAGACTTGAGTAAACGAGGTCCAAGCAGCAGGATTTGGGGGATTCGATTAGGCTTGTGTAGGGTCTAAGTTTAGAGGTTGGTTTGAAGCTATACCGAAAATACGTAGTAGAGCACCGCCATCAGCTCAAGGCCTTGTACACCATCAAAACCCTGGGCTTGCATGCCACGAGCAACCCATAGAGCGCTAGAGAAACGAGGCGGCCGTAGACCAACTAGAACATTTCCTATCTTCACCGTACAGTAGCTAAGCCCAAAGCCCTTCACCGGCATGTTTGCATGAACATTGAACCACAGGGCCATGATGGGAGCTGCGCAGCCCGTCTTGCTGCAGTTCCCACAGGAGCGACCCGTCTTCCTCAGAGTGCCTGGGGCCGCAACACTGTTTAGAGATGATGATGAGCATCATCATCATGATCAGGTTGATCATGGCGTTCATGAGATGTTCATGTTCGTGATCACCATACAGGGTTACTTTTACTTCGACATTTTAGCTAACCTTGCTATTTAAGCTTCAACTCTCGGGGCCTGGGCGACTGGGTCCGTTGGTTCAGTGCATAGCAGCATAGCATGCATGAAGCGTAGCCAGTTGAAAGAGTCACGAAAACTTCTTCCAGGATGGCCCAGCCAACTTCGAAACATATGGACCCTTGGTCCCCGAACGCAGATCTAAATCCTGGATGTCTGAAAGAGATTGAACCAAGGAGTACGCGGCTCACCAGTGTCCGTGCTGCATGAGGAGGTGTGGTTCAGGTTTTATACCTTGAAGTGCCAGTTTTCCGGAAACCTTTAACCCAAGAGACAGAAACATTGAAGCCAAAACTCTAGACCGCAGCACCCCAAACTCGACCTGAATGGTTTGAAGCGAAAGACTGCTATACCCTGTGCTTCGCACGCGGAGGCAGCGGAGTACACGTGGTGCCACCACCTTCACTTCTTATATGACTCTACACAGCAGCCTCTCCCTATCAGAACAACGTCTTGACGAGAGTCTACAGTCCTGTCGAAGGTGAACAACAAGACACCCTCGCGAGACGTAAGCAAGAGCGAGGAGGAGGTTTGGACTGAAGACCCCCATCGGAAACTAGAATCTGGCTTCAGAACCCACCAGTCAGGTACGGCGTGGTGCCATACTTCATCAGCAAGACCATCGTTGAGATGCCTGTGGTGTTGCTCTCTCAGATTGCTGCTCGGCATGTGGGAGAAGGAATCTGTCCTGAATTTTGAGTTCTTCTGGCCCATAAATTTGAAACCTGATCGGGTTCTGGGGAGTGGCCAGACTCCAGTTAAACTCCGCAGAGTCTTCAACTCCTGTCCGCAAAGCTTCAAGGAATACACCGAGAGGGTCTGTAAGTGGACTTATCTGTGGCGTTTGCAGGGATTCAGTACCCTGAGGCCCGAACCCCTAAACCTTCAAGCCGTTAATCCCACAACCCTGCAGATCCCTGAACCTTGAATCCTCTCACTGCAGTCTCATCGTTCATGTTCCCATATCATCCGAAAGCCCAAACTCGGAACTCCTTCCTGGTCCTGTCGCTCACCTAGCGGACCAGCCGGCATTGGGAAGCCTGTAGACGAGACAACCATACTCATCGAACTGCGTAGACTTAGCTTGGAACTGCTTTCAGGTCACCTTCCTTGTCACCTACTGGTGGATGGGGCTGCATGGCAGTGTCCTGCTGCTCGTGCTGGTGTCGTGGCCACTTGGCGGACAGATTCTGCTAGGCTGGCAGACCTGGGCAGTGTTCATGTGCCGTTCCATGCTTCTGACTGTCCCGTTGAGCTTGCGGTTCTTCAAAGCTCTTGAACATCAACTCAACGAAGCTAAGGCATGAACCAAGCAGGCCTACCAGAAGTAGTGACAGTAACACTCACAGTAGTCGCACGGGCAGCGGCACAAAGTCGTCAGCATCACCACGACTATCATCATCACAAGCAGTTTTCTTATGACCAGCATGGGCACATTGTGGAGAAGAGCATCGGCATCATCATCACCACCATCATCAGCCTCATTGTCAGTCTCACCATCGCTGTTGTCATCGCTTCCCAATCAAGACATCACCAGGCTGTTAGTGATTGTGATTGTTATGATGTGTCGTGTGAGGGGGCTGGGCGTCGCCTCCTCCTCCCTGGCACTGCTTGTGGGGTGTGGCGTGTCCACGGCACAGCCGCTGGGACGACAGAAGTCTTGTGTTAGTAGTTCTGGTTCCTAGCATGTGTGCTGCAAATTTTAAGGCATTTTAGGGTTTAGAGTTCAGAGCATAGGGCTTGAATTTGGACAGCTTCGGGCCAGGCAAGTATGTAGGCTTCTGGCTTCTTTTGTTGCAGCCTTCTTGATTTGGGCTTAAGTTTCCAGGTCCAGTCATCATTCCCTACCTGCGTTGCTAAAGCTGTGAGATGGCAAGTGCCACACTGATCCGGGTCTTTGAGGGCTGAGACTTTGTGAGTGGCACTTGCGGCCGGAGGAGCTGACTCACAATCTGGTAGAAGGGCCTTCGACTAGTGACTAGGATTTCAAATTCAGGCCAATACATTGTTGTTATGGCTTCAGCTTTCAGCCCTTCCTGAGAAAGTGCACCGAAAACTGTGGGAGACCATCGTCACGAAGACCCTGCAGGGGCAGAAGCCATACCTCGAACAATCCCCAAAATGCAATGCAAGTCAACCAACACTGGGTAACCCGGAAACCTCAAGGCCTGAGCACATGTCTACACACCAAGCAAAGCCTTGCCAGACCAAGCAAAGCCCCGAACTAGCTCTGCCGAAAGCCATACAACCCGTGTAACCACACAGCCTCATGACCTCAAAAGGCCCCACGAAAAAAATTTGACAAAACTCCCTTGCGTTGGGATCGATCTCAGGAAGGCGATTCAGCTGGCACCTTTGACGCTGATCCCGCAGATGCTCTTTTCCGGTCTCTTCGTGCCTGTGGCGAAGATCCCGCTGAGCCGCATGGATGCAGTACTTGCTCATCACCTACCTGCATATAATGTATCCTTGTAGTGTGGTTGTGTGTGTGTGTCTGAGTGTCTGTGTGTTTGTGTGTCTGTATCTATGTAGCTATGTATGTATACTGTGTGTATGCATGTATGTACGTATGTATGCAATTATGTATGTGTGTGTTATATGTAGCATAGGACAGAATCATAGTACTGTATGTTACGATGGAAGGTAAGATAATATGGTATAGTTCAAAACAATGTAGGATACTACCAGATCATCATACGAAGTAGTTTAGGGTAAGGCAACCAAAAATGCTATGACACCGTAAACAAACGTTATATACATACGTAATACATACTGTAACGGAACATCACATCATACAGTATAAGATACTGTGTACATATACATATACAAAAACACAATATATATAGTTATATACACATACAGTATAAAGTAAGGTGACACACAGTACGACATATTTTTATACACATTATATGTATATATGCATATTAGATATAAAGGAAATGTAGTATGTAATGTAATATAGCATATGATTTGCAACATATAAAATGAAACAAATAACATATAACTTATATAATACAATACGCAACAAGGTGTAACATAATATATGACATACTGTGTATATAAAGATGCGATGCGCCATAACCCTGTACATAAAATGCAGTACAATATATTAAAATGCGCACACATAGCTCTTATAAGCACCCGGTTCTGATTGGTCAGGTCTAGAGAATTGAAGCGTTGGGGCAAGGAGTTGAGCAACGACAGTTCCGCTTTTCAGACATTTGAGGGCTTGAGGCGCGAGAGCTTTGCTGGGCTTTAGGAAGCAATCCTAGGGCCCTGGAGCCCTAGAGCTGTTCTTCTGACAGTAGGCTGCTGTGGGTTTCTAAACTAAGGGAGTCCCCGATTCACTACCCCTTGCATAGCCCAACCAAACCTAAACTAAACAACGTCTATTGGTTCGTACAGATGCCGGAGGCGGCAGGTTCAGCCGGTTGGGGGCAACGGTCTCAGAAGAAGGATACGCGGCTTATCAGAAGAGTGAAATCGTATATTACAGTCCATGACTGATTCCTACCTACGGCTTGACACCTAAAACCTCCAGCCCTGGACCTTAGACCTGGCAGAAGCCTGCAGCCTGAAATCCTTTAGACGATCTTTTTTCAACAGCCCCGGGGGCCTCAATCCAGGCCTGCGGTGGGTGCGCTATCTGTGCCCGCTGAAGTACGCCATCAACTTGATGACCATCGTCGAGTTTAGCTATGTCAAAGAAAGCATCGAATCTTGGCCAATTACAGAGGAGCAGGTTGAGAGCCCTGAAACAAAAAGCACCGCCAAGGACAACTGCGAGCAAGAGTACTCGCAAGCTCAGTGCATGGCCCAGTGTCTCGGGCACGAATATTTGTTTTTATAACCGACGCCTCCAAGTAAGTAGTGTGAACATGCATGCCGGAGCATGGAGCTTCTACCTAAGCACGACCGGCGAACAGCCTGAAGCCCCCATACACTAATTATTTCTCCAATGCCGTTGAAGATACTGACTTTCTTTTCTGTTGTTAGGAGCGATGCAACAGCAAACCCGTCCTGAATCTCAAGCTCCGAGCTTAATGGTTGCGTATGGGTCAGAGGGAGTATGAGGCCAAGCATACGACCTTGATATAGATTATAGGGGTACCGTCTGTGCAAAAGAGCCCTAAGTTCCGAAGGCCAACCAAAATCAATCTCCAGCAAGGCAGCCTGGAGACTACCTCCGTCAGCAGCTGGTGCAAACTCAAAGTGCCTTGCTCTGGCTCTTGGTAGTTGCTGGCAGAGTAATTCAAGGTCGGTCCTTTTATGGGATGTGAGGTTTTAGACTCTAGATGCAGAGTTCAGGTGTCGGGTTTCTTCCAGTGAGTGTTTGATCCCTCCGACATGTGGCGAGCAAGGCTTGACAAAGGTCAGGACGATTCAGTGACAGCGTCGGTTTAAGAAGTAGCATAATTCCTATCAGGGCTGCCCGATTAAATGGATAGCATCCCCCCCAACAAGCAATGTCGGCCTCCATAGTCGGGTTTCGGGTCCAAGTTGCCTTCGTACTCGTATCCCCTGAGGCTCCCACGTATACTTGACTGGCAGGTTGCTTATCCGGTAACAAGTTGCATGGATGTGCACATCCTACAGTAAATTTACACTACAGCTGGCTGGAAGCTGAGGGTGCCGGGTCTGTCTTCATCAAGTGAGCTTGGAACCGCTTTCTGAGGTGTTGAGTGGGACGAGTGGTCCTTCTACCTCGGAGCTCTGGTTGGTCTCTATGCGCCTTGTTACTATCTAGTGCTTTTGGCGGAGTTTTCACTTCGTGGCAGTGCCTCCTGCATTCACTGTGATCGGACTGAGACTGTCTGCGTGGCTCAGGTGCTTTTCCGGCTGATCGCAAGCATCCTGCTTTGGCGTGATCTGGCCCGCAATGCATGGGTTGAAGGATTAATCGCCTTTCATGGCCCCAAGTTTTGTATGTACTCCATAAGGAAGGGAGCCGTGATACGGAACCCTATTCGGCAGTCGAAGATCTTCGGAGTGCAGGGTTTCGTGGGTTCGGTCGCCATGGTTATAGTTTTATCACCGCTTGGAGAGAGTAGCCGATCGATTTGTCTCCGCCGGATCTGGGTGTGCTCTCTTTTTTTTCTGGTTCATCTATAGTGAAATTTTTTGCTTTGTAGGAAGTGCTCATGGAAAGGACCAGCAGCAAGGGCATAGATAGGTGCAGGGCCACAGGCTCCGCCTCTTGGAAGTCTTCCTCAGTAAGCATGAAGTAGTGTAACTCAGTCACAGCGGCAAGAAGCGCTTTGAGTGCGTCGGAAACCCTAATCCGTGAGCATCAATGTTCGCGAACGGTCGATGGAGCATTTCTACACACTCAGCACGTCACACACTACTCCCCGACCCCCACCCTGTGTTCCTAAACCCGAAGCCGTCCAGAGCCCACCACCGAGGCAAGGGAAGGTACGTTTTCTGAGGAGTGCTGAGCCCGGTCAACGGGGGATCAGGCTGTGATGATTACTTACAAAACTTTCAATGAAGAAAGGACCCATGTATACCCTTCCCCCCCCTTCCCCACCCCAGAATTTTGGCATCGTCAGAGCCTCCAGTGGAAGCCCCACAGGTTCAGCGGGCTTTCGACCTCACACGTGCTTATTTCTGGCAGGGTTTTAATTCTTTACGTTTGAGGATGTCACGGTTCAGGGTTGCATCGTGTCGAAATTAGGGTTTGCAAGTTTAGGCTAAAGGCCCCCCTCTTATGTTCCATATGAAATCACAAAGTTGTACTATGCCTATGCAATATGCACCCCACAGCCCTATTCGAACTATTCAGGCCGCTATTTTAAGTCTTCCCCAAAGCAGGGCGCACCAGGCTCAGCGAGTATCCTGTCGTCGAGGACGGAACCGCGATCCGTGTAGCGCCACCTTGAGAAAGCTGAAGTTATACGATCGGGATTTGGGGATTCTGCTGATATTAAGTCTAAGTTTTTCAGGAGGCGAAATAGAAATATAAACGCAGTCGGGCTCCTAGAGGTTGTTATCACGTTGAGGTTGATCGTATCCCCAAACGTAACAGAAACCTGAATCAAAAGGCCTGATTGTAATAAAGACTAAGAAGGTGACACCCCGTCTTACTCGGCAAGAAGTGCTGCAGGCATAACGGTTTGCTGTGTCCCACGACGGTAGGCTTTCTCAAGGGTCGCGTCATCGAGGGATGGCCGCCATTTCTTCCACTGCGCAGTGTTACGGGAGCACACTATCTCGTTTGATGTTCTCGCGTCGTTAGACAAGTCCCTCCGAAGTGTGCACCTGAAGCACAGTATAGCTAAGCAAGCGTTGTGGGTTTTCAGGTCTTGCGACAGAAGCTTGCAAGCAAGGCTGTCGCTTGTCGAACAGATCAACAGGCGAGATGCAGCGAAGCCAGCGAGAACAGAACTTCGGCGGAAAACCCTGGCTGCAGGCGAGGCTCAAGTAATTCAAATACACGAAATGACAATGAGTGTCGATGGCTTGGGTCTCAAAGGGTCTCTGGATGACGTGGGAGGCTCAATCAGCGGAGAGAACCCCACATCCTGAACCGATCGGCCCCGTGCAAGAGCTTATCGGCTGCACAGCAGACATCCTAAATGGTGACTTGCAGCCTGAGCAGTTTGCCAAAAATTGATTTGCAGTTCTTCATTTCCTGCAATCTGTTTTCCGGAAACCTTTACTGGAAGTTTCAGCAGCACTGTGCTGAAGTTCAGCATCCACGTCGCAAAGCCCTATGATCGAGGAATTCAGTGTGTGTTCGCTTGAGGTTTGCACCTGCCGGAACTACACGGAGCTTTAGCAAGCAACTCTGAACCCTGCAAAGTAGAGCCATGTTTCGACCGCTGCAGCTCAAGAGACCAAACGATAGACGACACAAAGGCTTCGGAATTGACGGTCGATTGCTCACGGTATGAGACCCTGAGACCGGTGACTAGTTCAATTACGTTGAGGCTGAGCCCTGTGACTGACTCCCGGTACGAGACGAGAGGTAGTAGCCAGGGCGGCGGCTCGACAAGTAAAAAACGCCCTTCAGCCGAAGATTTCCGGGCACGTTTGACTAGTTGCAGCCATGCCGACGCTGGTGCGGCCGACGCAGACTCTTAAGGCTCCAAGTCTGCGCTTTATATAGAGTTTCCCTAAGCCACTGTTCACGACGATGAAGTTTGCGGTCCCTCAAGATTTTGTTGTGGGCATGTTTAAGTAGGGCTTTCAACTTGTTCTGCTGATTCTATGGTCGCAAGTCCCGGAAATATGCCCAGCTGTGCCCAGCAGGCCTCCAAGAATTCAAGGTTCCCCATCAGACGCCGAAACGTGTAAAGATCCCAGGAGCTCACCAGCACTCCTTCACACTTGGTGGACACCGGAGGCTTTGAGCTGCGGCTACTCGACTGAACAGACGGGCAAGTTGGGCTTGGGGTGTGGGGTTTGGTTTTTGCTGCAGAAACGGAATCAGTAGTAGCACAGAGCAATCGTCGCAGCCGCAGTAGTGGAATACGCAGTAGCACTGCAGTACTCACGGGCTCTCCGGCAGCACCAGCCACTTCCTGTCCGAACCCGAGGCAGACGTCACACTCCCCGGCGCATAAGAATGCCTCTCTGGGCGCGTCGCTGGGATGCAGAACCCTAGAGCCTAGAGCGAGACCCGGGGTGAAGCCTTCGACCCGAAACTCGGATCCCCAAACCCGAAGCCCGAAACTGACCCCAATGAGTTGAATCCCTGGCCCTGGCCAGCAGCTTCTCGTCTTGAATAGAAGGAAGGGGGCCTTTTATGCTTGCAAAGCACAGGCGGCTGTCTCTCTCTGCCAGTCGGTCTTCTGGGGCTTAGGAGTCGGGCTTTGGGTGCAAAGCTCTCAGATGTAGTTACGAGGCGTGAGACAACGTCACAGGAAGGCCTGAAGACCCCAACGCTCAACCCCAACCCTACAACGACTAAACTAAGGCTCATGCCCTACATAACGCTCCTTAATGCATGCAAAGACAGTTGGAAACCTGCCAATTCTCAACTGCTACCTTCCGTACACGTGGCTTATAAGAGGGGGACCCCGAGTGTTTGTGTGTTGCGGCTTCAGGAAGTCCTCCTCAGAGCCCTTCCTGCGCCAGCCGACGGAGATGGCCAGGCAGCCGGAGACGAGTCGAGAGGACGCGGGTGGGGGGGGTTGGGGTTTAAAGCTCCAGCTGTGCCCAAGACGCAGTGGCCCTGTTCAGGAGTTTTTGTTCTCAAAGGTGAGTCCTTTGGTCGCAAACGAGTAGACACCCACAAACCTCAATCCTAAACTGCAGAACGCCAACGTCCAGAAAGTTCAGAGCGGTGTATCAAGGACCAGAGGACCCCGCGGCAAGAATCACTCGGGCTGTGGGATACTATAGTAGCAACGCCTATGCCGCCTATGCCCCATGTCCCCACAGTCTTTACAATCGTGACATAACTCCATCCTGAACGCCAAAGCGGCACACACATCCGAAGCAAGCATTGCAGGGCCTCGAGATCCATACAGACCCTGAGTCCGGATCCCAAAAACCCTAAAGGTGAAGGTCCGGTCATTCCCACCCAAACCCTCCGACTTTCTCAGTAGCTGAGCAGGCGTTGGGGTTGTAAGATTGTAAGGCCCACAAAGGTTGAGGGTCCACATCCGAAGAGGGCCCAATTCCCCACAGATGAGGAGAATACGTTAAATCATACAATATCACGGCCCCCTTTTATTAAGGGCTGTTGCGCTCTGTGCGTCCGAAGTCCGAAGCTGCAGCAGGAGCGCGACCACCTGGGCCTCGTGCGCTTTCACCGGCAGCCGAAAGTCCCCGTGGCGGGGGGCATCTGCTGGACCGGCCGAAGGGTTGCTACAAAAAAGGGGTCACGATTTCAAAAAGTTACTGTTAGGGTTGTTGGGTTTTGTTTCTAGGGACAATTAGAACAGGGTTGTGAGATGCTTTGAGTGGTAACAGGGTTCTTTAAGTAAGGGATGGTACAGGGTTCCACAATGTAGTTGTTTATTGGGCATTCGGGTTCCGACTTTTGGGGGTTTAGCGCTTCAGGGTGCGTTTAGGATCTGGGGTTTGGGGGTGTGCGGTATCCGAATCCAAATTTCCCGCTCTTCTCTGGAGAAGCATCAATGGTCGCCACTGCCAATGATTCAACCAAAGGATTGGTGCAACCAGATAACCTAAACCCCAAATTTACTCTTTCGTAGCTCTCGCGTCGGACTAAAGTGCATGAAGGTGGAATTCGTGGTACGCACCCTGCGTTTTGGAATGCTGTTTCGAACGCCCAAACTCGCCCCGCCAGGAAGGCGAAAACCGGCCAGTTCTTGAAGAATCAGGTGCGGCTTGGGGTGGGTTTAGAAGGTTGGGATCTGAAGTCGACTCACAATACTTGCATTGGGAGGAAAAAATTAGCCTTGGCAGTTCCAGCGGATCCTTGAGACGCCCTGGAACCGTAAATAGTGTATATCACTAATCTATACAACCCCCGATCAATCCCTTAATAAGGATAACCAGAAAAATATTGGGGATCCTAAAATTTTGGTCCGTAAAAACGGGTGGTCTTACCCCTCGGCCCGCCTTCGTCGGCCAGCCGCCTCCCAGAGAATCTTACTATGGGCTTGTCTGAAGGATGTATGGGGGTGTGTTCTACGGTAAGCTGCAGAAATTCAGAGAGCAGCGTATGCATATGTACATGATTCCCTTATCATAGTACCATCCGTTGACGAGGGGATGCTGGAGTTTGTGAACTACTCAATGGGAGTCTTCTGGATTCGGCTTCCTCGTAGCAGAGCCTGTGTGGTTTTGTTGGCTGGCCGTCCTGACAAGCCCTACATATGAGCTCAATCAAAGACCCCATGTAGAAACTCCGTAAGCCGCAATAGATCCCAAGAAGGAATCGTGGTGAGAGCTGTCAGGTTTGGTGACTTTAGAGTGCAGGGGTGAGGACTTCGGCTGCGAGTCGTGAATCGTGATATCCTACAGCGCGCTGAATCCCAAATCCGAGTCCCTCAAGAGACGGGGCCCGCAAAAGCGGGCTGTACTTTTGCTTTGCAGAAGATCAAAGTTTGGCCCATGGAGGAACCTCCAGTGCCAGTGCCGAACCTACGGTCCAGACACCGACCTCGGGCTCGAAAGCTTATGCCCGGAAGCAGAGGCTAAATCATATCAAGCACCTGCATCAAAGATAGTACTGGCTGTTGTCAGACCTTAGTCTGAGCGCAATGACATACAGTACTATACTATTATACATAAGACCAACGAAAACCCAATCACCTTCAACCTACAGCCTCTAAAGCGTCCAATGGATTGCTGCAAAGCCTAGATTTCTCGTAGAACCCAAAAACCTATAGTGACTCTGCAGGCCTACTACCACCAGCGGCCGAAAGTGAACCTTTGGGATGTGCCCGCCCATGCGGGCCTGAACACCTGGAAGGAGAGGATGTTCTTCGGGTTTATGACCTCGCTTAAGTTGCTGAGGTGGCAGGGATCAGGATGCTCAGGTGCAAGTTGGAGTTTAGCTGCATTTCAGAGAAGACACGTGCCGCTGAGCTATCTACCTGCACCGTCGCTGGCATGCCGGACTATCGGTATTGTGGGGTTTCAACTCCCAGAACCAGGTCGCAGCGCTCCGAGGTCAATGTTCAATCAGCGATATCGTGATTTGTTGTGTTTCCGGTTAGATGTTCGTCGCATCAATGCATCATCAGCACCTGCAGCTCTTCTCTTGTGTAATCATAGAGACGGGCAGTCAAGGGTATTCGTGTCAAACTCACCCACAGTGGCTGCTAAGGCTAAGGTCACTTAACTGAGAACTTCGAGTATTCAAATTCCCTAAGCTTCGAAATCCGTGAAACCTCAGAAGCCGTCTGTAGAAACTAGGCTTGAATCGAAGTTGACGCGGCATTGTCGCAAGCTGCAAGGACACCTGAAAACCCGCAAGTGCCCTGGCTGTCTCCCGCCCTGGCTGAGCGCTCAGCTCCTTCCCTCCCCAGTCAGCTCACCGCCTGCCCGGCCGGCCCTACCGTCTCCATGGTGCTGCCGAAGAAGACTCACATCGCATCTGAGGCGATGACAGCAGACCTCTGAGCTCTTTCTGCAGGTGATGCCTTCTACGCAGTACATCCGCGAAGATACCGTCGAAGTCGCGGATCTCCGGCATGAACACCTTGGCAAAGTCGCCGACAGCGGATCTCCCCCTCGAAGTTGCTCCTCGCCTGGGTGCTGTCGTGCCCTTGCCCTTTGCAGTCCATGCCTATGCGATCGGAGCAGTTTCATGTCACGTGAAAGGTGAATACTTATCCATAAAGTCTGAAACCGTCAGCTGTAAGCCTTCAACCCAACACCCTAAACTGCAAGCCATAAATCGAAAATACAAATTCACGTGTCCTAAGCCAAAAACCTTAAACCCAAAGCCTCTAAACCCTAAACCCCAAAATCCCCAAACCGTAAGGGCCGTCAATGCCAAACTGAAGCCGAGGCGTGGCATTCTCTTCAAAGTCTTGTCAGAAACACCGCACGAACCTCAAACCCTGAACTTGAAACGCAATCCACCCAAAGCCCCGAATCTCGATCCTTTGCCTAAGCCTCAAACCATGAACGTTTGCTGGAGTTGCGAACATTCTTGCAAAGAGCACGTTCACTAAAACTCTGATGTAGTTTGCAGGACTGGCATGGGCCGAAGATGGCCACGGATGCGGAGACGTGCGCCCTGGGTTTTCCCGAGTTTTACCCCGGAATTGCGGGGTCCCAAATATCCATTTTGCCACAAAGGAGTTCGCAGCTTGTGCTGTTTAGTTTGGGCAGCGTGCCGGCATCGTTTCAAGCAAGAGATTGCTTTATGCGGCTGATGCGTGTAGGGGATGACGGGTGTTCTTGCTGATGATTTTGTTGGAGTGTGACAACTGCTACTGCAAATCTTGTTGGTATGACCAACATACGGCAGCTTGTGCCTGATCAATGTCGCCTGCTATGTTTCGTTCTGGTTTGTTGGATTTTGTCACATGGCTTGCACCAGGATCGAGCGTCTCGACCACTTTGACGAGGAACAGGCACCTGGTGTGCCATGGCGGTCACGGTTCGTGCGTTTTGGGCGTGCCGTGACAGATTCCAAAAACCGAGACTGGCAAAGATCAACCCCTGGTCAAGTCTTGTTTGGTGCGCGTTTCCGCCAGCACCGCGGCAACACAATGGAGTTCTTACGTTTGCTGGAAATGAAATAGATCTTCTAGAATCGCATCCTGATCACCGTCCAGCGAGGACGCCGAGTTTATGATAAAAGCTGAAAGTCTTTCTGACGCTACAATCCTGTGCTCATTTCGGATTTCAATTCTCTCGAAATCTCTCCTCGCCTGAAGCCTAGGCCTTAGAGCCTCAGCACTTAGAAGTTAGAAGATTGGTTTGAGCGTAGAGGGCTTGAGGATGCAAAGGGTGTGAGGTTTCGAAGATCAGGGTTCAAGGAGGCTCACCCGAAAGCCCGGAACCCTTAGAGCTGGAAGCCAACCCAAAAACGCAGGCCGAGTGGGAAGCCAAGAAATTCTTCGTCAACACAGTGCGCACCGAAACGCCGAAATCCGAGCTTCCCCTTCTAGAGTTCCAGCTGGAATCTGGGTGTAGGGGTGTCGTTTCAAGTTGGCGCGTATTATTTAGGATTCATAGTCGGGCCCCTTATTCCTGAAACCTCGTGTCTCGTGTGGCCTGCAGCTTGTCCTGACAGCTACTACGGATGTAAGGGCTCAGCAGTCTAGGGTTCTGGATAATGTGCGATGCTTTGCCCACATCTTCTCAGGACCACCTAGGCATTCATCATTACCAGGTTGCTTATCTGGCAACAAGTAACTAACACTTGGGCTCTGGAGATCAAACTGTACAGCAGCCCTAAACCCCAATGCCCTACCCCTCAACCCCAAAGCCCAGAGCCTGGGACCTGGACCCAAACCCCCAAAGGCTCACGCGTTCTCAGAGGCCGAAAGCCTAAAGCTTGCGCTAAGGCCCATGTCTTTGAACGTATGGTAGTTTGAAGGTTGGAAGACACCATAATTACAATGCAACTTTTGAGGACATCATCTGGCTTGATCTACTAGCTAGAATATGGCCACTGTAGTATGAGAAGTATCATAACATGTAGTAGTGTAGTAGAATCCGATGTATGTAACGGCTTCTACAAGGTCTTATAAGTTCCGCAGTTGAGCTTGCGATGTCTAAGATCTTCCTGGCTTGAGGCTTAATACAGCTTTGGGGTTTTGCATTTCGGGTTCAGCATTTTCGAGCTCAAGGTTTGGGGGTTTCCGAGACTAGGGTTTGTGTGTGTGTGTGCGCATATGTATCTCCTTTGTCCTTTGTGGTACGCAGAGTCGTCAGAATGTTGCGGCGTGACATGTAAGTCAGACGCTGTGGTCCGGCTGCGCAAAGCTATCGCTACGTAACCATCCATCTCACCGTTCACTCCATCTCGGCCTTCACATTGCTGGCAGAGACAGCCGAGCTGACCCAGCAGGTCGAGATCGCAGGCGAGCAAGTCATAGTTGCGCGCTGTGCAGGCAACCGTCACAAGCCTATCTGTCCAGGCCTGCGTGCTGTGGATCTCCTGAGAACACCTTCTGAAGAGAAAGCAGGGCAGGGTGTGCTTCCGAATTCAACAGGAGGCCCCACCCTGGAATGACAAGCATTGCAGCAAACTCCAGGTATTCTGGGAGCTGCTGCGATCCCGATGTATCAGCGTCTTAAGGTGGCGAAGGAAGGCGATGCTGGCGCATGTGTGAGTGGGGTTGCGGGCACGGACCAATGCAGCCATGAGCAGTAAGCACCCACATGATACACTAGGGGAGGTGGCTGTTCCTTTGATGAGCAGCGTCTGTGTGTTTGTGTGCCTGTGTGTGTGTATCTGGAGTAGGTGCTGAAATCGTAGGGTTTAAGAGCCTGGGGTGTTAGGGTAGACCCTCAACTCAAAAACGCTTGAAGTACATTCCAATGCCCTTCACTGGGGATCCGCACGTTTCACCAGTACTAAGGGCCTCTCCAATTGCAAGAGCCCGGAAGAAACTGCACTGTGGTTTAGAAAGACGGTTTATGTAGGCTTCCAGGCTTCGGGGCTTGGGGTTTACGATTTCTGGCTTAGGGGTTCATGCTTCAGGATTGAAACTTCCAACGGGATGCCGTTTGGGATGAAAAAGCTGAATACATTCGCAGGTGCCTAATCCGCCCACACAGTGACAAAACGCGGTCGCACATCCGACTCTTAATTCGGCTCGCAGCGGCGCAAGCTGCACTATGTGTTCAAGCTGCATGATTAGAGTCACGACCTTGTGTGGCGTCACCACCAATGTGACACCTTCCACTTGAGGCTGGATCGCTTCTCCAACCGGAAGATCAACCGGCAGATGCTCGAGTATCAGCCCAGCCTTTGTCTCAGCCATGATTCTCGTTCTCCCAGTTCTTAAGAATGCAAGGCTCGACGTGGTTCAATTCTCATTATAGCTACAACAACCGACCACAGCGGCAGCAGTATCAACTGCACCAGCAGCATCAGGAGTAGGAGTCGTCGTTGTGGTTGTGGTTGTTGTTGGTGTTGTTTTTGTCTTTCGGAGTCTCAAACCTTGGATCTCCACCTATGTCCACCTCTACAATGCTCGCTCTGGGACGTGTCATCCTGAAACCCGTGTTGCCGTGGCGGTCGACTTCGAAAGTAGTTCAATTTCTGGTCGACTCGCCTACCGCCGCTGCTGCTTTTGCTCCTGCTGACGATGCCCCACAGTGGCGCGGACTAACAACAACCGCAAGCAACTTCCAAGGCCTAAACCCGACACAAACTCAGTGAACTGGTCACCGAATTTCTCCCTTGAGGTTGGGCACCTCACCATCGTTCAAGACGAGAGGCTTCTGCAACAGTTAAAAAAAAGTGCAGGACGTTCGGAGTTTACGTAGACTTCGTGGGTTGCTGGCACGTGGTTGCCAAAATGCAGGACTGAGCGTGCAAAGACTGTGGCTGTTGAGGGTTTCCAGTCTGGGATTTCTGCATTCCCGCATCCAGGTCGTCATCAGGTTATGGTAATTTATCATGTTGTCATTGCTATCATAGTGCCTAGTGCTGTGGCTGTGGTTCTTTTCAATCCTTTGCGTGGTGTAATCACTGGTGTCACGGTATTGTTGCTGTCGCCGTTCTAGTCATCGTCGGGAGCTGGTTGGCGTGGCTGGTGTGCAATTCTGGTTGCCGCTGTTGTTGTGAGTGTCGTGTTTTGCTGTTGCGGTGTCCGCGCTCTTGCTCTTGCTGCTGTTTTGGAGTGCTCGATGCTGCGATTGTGATTGCTTCGGCTACTGCTGCTACTGCTGTGGCTTATGATGATGTTTCTGCTGATGCTATTGCTCTTGCCCTTTCCGCTGTTGTGCAGGTGTCTTCTTTGGTTGTGGTGGTCGCGGTCCTGGTGCCGGTGGTGCGGCGGTGCTAGACGTTGCTGTTCCTGCCGGTGTTGGAGCCGGTAGTGCTGGTTTTGTTGTTGTTGTTGTTGGTGCTGGTGCTGGTGCTGGTGCTGGTGCTGGTGGTTGTGACGGTGGTTGGTGGTGGTGCTGGTGCTGGTGCTGGTGTTGTTGCTGATGTTGTTAATTTTGTATGCTGCTGCACTTTCCATTGCTCCTGTTGTGGCTGTTGCTATGTGAGTCGTCGTCGTCTTTACGCAGCCAGGTGCATCCCATGTTTGACGCTTGGCGAGCACTGCGACCGAAGCGAAGAGAGATGTGTGCATAATGCGGGGGTAAGTTCACTCGCAGCAAGGCTAGTGAGCGGCTAGTGGGAAGACCGGTACCAACCGGAGCAGCACTCATCGATGAAAGCTTTCTCGTGTCAGATACTACTTTGCGGCGCATGAAGATCCTCATCTCTAGACTCACGCCCGGCAAGCAGCCCTAAAACCAAACGCTTCATCTAAGCATCCTCACCTTCTCTCCAGAGTCCTCAGCTCTACTTGAACTGGATTCGAAGCACTCCGTGCCAGTGTAAAGTATCACGAAGATTAGTCCCACTGTACTACCCGGGCACGCTATGTCATCATTCAGGGACCTGTACTAGGAGGCTTCTCGGACATCTACCTACCCGTCACTTCCCTGACTAGATGCCACAGCGCAGAAATTCGACCGATCTAGAAAGCATGCGTGCCTTGCATTTTGTGCAAACCATACATGCGGCAGAGGCAGTATGTACACAAATGACTACAAACATAGACTCGACGGCGAATCTCAGGAAACATTCGAGTCGTGCATGGGCGAGAAGCCCCGGAAAGAGCTCAAGAAGGTCGGGCTTGCCCAAAACCGCAAGATCATGCGCCTTGCTACTACTGATGCCACCACCTCCAAAGCAGTCAGCAGCTTCTTCGATGGACAACCACATGCTTGAGCGCCTTGAAGGTCTACACCGATAGCGTGTTGCGCAAAGACCGACAGGCCGGGCCTCACTGCTATCCTGATCTCCGGACCGGGAGGTAGGGTTCAGGGAGAGCTCATAGTCCCGACAGCCTCGATGGCCTCTCGGCTTCAGATTGGCACACAGGTGTATGCGCCCATCGCCAGATTTAGCCGTTGCCATGAGTCCCGTGGCGACGCCGACGCTGCCGGAAGTTCTGTTGCAGATCGAATCTCTGCCCTGGAGCTCCTCCGCTCCCAGGCATTCAGGAAAGCGAGTCACTTCGACTGCTGCTGCTGCTGCTGCTGCTGCGACGAGTGCGACTGCCCACTGCCCACTGCCACCACCACCACTGCTACGGTCAAGCAAGCACGTTTTTACATGTTTGTGCACATGTGATCTTGAAATCCGCAGAGGGTTCCGGCAAGGGACCTAGCCCAGTTCTCCATATCCGCCAAGCAGAGCATCGTGATGCGTTTCCTTGTCCACTGTCCTGGGGACTCTGTTGACTTCTACATGAACTGCTGATGTATATTAGGTTCGAGTTCTTCCGCACTTAGCGTAGAATCGTTATGCGGCGAGCCCGTGCCACCAGTTGTGCATCAGCTGGACCGCGGCACCAAGACGAGAAGGTTCATGCGGAAACTTAGGCTTCTCAAGAGCCGTACATCTAATGATCGTTGTGTTTTGGCCTGCGTTTTGGCTCGCCACTTCTTTCGATTCACTCATCGTGTTCCAATCGCCATTGTGTTCACTATCGAAGACTGTGAACAATTCGTAATGCTATTCCGTATGGACGTGCCCCAAAATCCGGCGAAGAATGCTCCAGAAGGCGCCCAGACAGGCCCAAGGCCGATTGACCTAAGCGAAGCTGCAGATACGCCACCGCACGGATCTGGTCATTCTTTTGAGGTCGACAATTTACAGAACTTAAATAAATGAGATCAAAAAGCTGACCTTGAAGGCCCATTTGCTCTGCAACATGAAGACTTTACATCCGGGCGCAGTCCCAAAAACCATCGGCCACTCGAGATGTTCCTCTCGATAATCTCGTCAAGTTTACTTGGAAAGCGGTGCAAGTGTTTCCATTTCATGGCTTCTGGACTGGACATGTCTCACTGTGCCTTTGTCCTTACAGTCAACATCACAAGTTCCTCCGTATTCTAGAACCCTTACATGTGTGCGAGACTGCAGGCTGCGGGGAATGATGTCCTTCTGCAAGAGCAAGTGCCCGCGCCAGTCCCAGAAGGTAGGGATCCCTAAAAGGCACCTAAAGACAAACAAACGAAAATTGAAGGGATGTTTTCACAAAAAACAGTGTATGCTTCAGTGCTTTTGAGCCCTCCCCNGCCCGCGCCAGTCCCAGAAGGTAGGGATCCCTAAAAGGCACCTAAAGACAAACAAACGAAAATTGAAGGGATGTTTTCACAAAAAACAGTGTATGCTTCAGTGCTTTTGAGCCCTCCCCGGAAGGTGCACCCCCGGCTTTGCCTCCGTCGGCACCTCGCTCCGCGAGCTCCCCATTCTCGGCTTTGCCTCCGCCGGCTCCGCGCGGCATGAGCTTCGGCGGTTTTTCACAGCGGAGCTCTTCCAAGTCATCTCACGAACCACCAAGGCAGACATCGTCCTTCTGTCAACAGCGCCTTGCGCAGGATGCAAGACTTCTCCCCGGCTATGTCTTCCAACAACCCCGTGCAGGAGGAGAGCGCGGAAGACGATGTTCCTAAGGAGCGCTTCGAGATGCAACCCGAGTGGCAGAAGATCTCTGCCGCTGCATCACATTCGCAGAAACGAAGGAGCACCATCACCCGCCGCAGCTCTTTGGAACTCGTGCATGCGCCGTTGGGACCGGGGCAGCCGGGAGTTCGCGCAAGGTGTGCCAAGGGCATGTCCTTCTTTAGCGTGGTCTTCATCTTCCTTGACCTGATGGTGCTTCCTCTCTATGCTTTCGGCCTGGAATATGGCGTCCTTGACGGCATCACGATCGTTTTTTGGTCGATTCTTCTCCTCGTCCAAGCCCTTAAGCTTGTGGAGAGGTCGAGGAAGCGACCCGCCACGTGGATTTTGGAAGCCTCTGTAAACCCTCGAAACCCCTTCGAGATCTTAACCGCAAACCGGCGCCTTGGCCTTCCTGGTGCTCGGGAGAGTGGGCCTTGCGTTGTGGAGGCCCACTTCCTCCTCAGCTCCGCTTGTCTGGGGGCATCGTCTCGGCGTTGCAGCTCTTGCGCCTCTGCACCCTCCCGTACTACTACNGGTGCTCGGGAGAGTGGGCCTTGCGTTGTGGAGGCCCACTTCCTCCTCAGCTCCGCTTGTCTGGGGGCATCGTCTCGGCGTTGCAGCTCTTGCGCCTCTGCACCCTCCCGTACTACTACGAGCATTCGGGGGTAGCTGCCTTTACCCGCAACGTGCTTCGAAAAGCAAGCCGGGAAGTGCGTGCCACCTGGAACGTATCTTCGATGGGGCTGGTGTCCCTGTTCTGTCTGCATTGCTTGACCTGTGCCTGGTTCGGCGTTGGCTTACAAACGGGTGGCTGGACTGAAGATGCTGAGTTGGCGCGCCTCCCTTGGCATGGGCAGTATGTCCGAAGCTTGGAGTGGGCCTCCCGTCTGCAGATAGCTTCGGGCTTAGGGTGTTCATGGTGATGGTGTAGGTTGCAGGCGCACAGCATTGCAGGCCTTGTCAAGGCTGCCGCCGTCACGCATCACCGAGAACATGGAGCTGCAGACCCAGGCAGAGCGGCTACTGGCGGCTTTCAGCACAGCGCTTGGTGTCCTGCTTGCGTCCATTTTTACATCGGTGGCAGCTTGGCTGCGGAAGCCGTTTTGGATGTTGCTTTCTGTCACACAGGATTCTGCTATGCTTCTTTCCCTAAACAAGCGAGGGCCCTCAAGGTCACTAACGACATCTCGGACTTGCGTCGATTGAAGCGGATGAGGAAAGAGGCAGAGGACAAGCTCAGCGATTTTCTCGAGGAGACAGCTCGGGTAGTTCAAGCAGTCTAGCTCAGGGTTGGCGGAGCTTTTCTCGAAGTTTAATCTTATTTGCCACTATCGTATGTTATGTTCTGCTTTTGTTATGTTATATCACATGTACTGGGCTTCAAACAGGGGTTCGCAGCTGCAGGCACACCCGGTGCCGCAGAGCCTGGAGCAGCAACTCAGCAGCTACGCGCGGCGGCACATGTCCAGGGTGGTGCTGCGGGCAAAGAGGAGCTCGCAGGGTCCTTGCCTCACTTCCTTTACGAGGAATTTTTCCGTGAGGCCTTCACTCCCATCGTCAGCAACCATTCCTTGCTGCACAACCTTTGCAGCAAGTACTCGGCCTTCCAGCGTGAGCTGTGCGTCCGTTGTTTTGTGGAGTGGCCCATCATGGCACAAGAGACACTGTTTCAGCCTGGATTGCAATGTGAGAGCCTCCTTTTTGTAGTGCGTGGTGTCATCACCTACAGCAAAGCTCGCCTACCTCCAGTGACAGGCTCCATCTCCAACACCGCTTGGGCTCAGGTTATGCCCGGATCGATGGGTGAGACTGGTGAAGTGTCAGCGTCAAGCCTATCGCAAGGCGATTGGCTCTGCGAACACTGCCTTTGGACAACTTGGAGCTATCTGGGACACGCCCGCACTGACTCCGGAGCCGACATGCTTTGCCTAGGCCGTGACAGGGTGCGCGAGCTGGCTCAGGTACGGTTGGAGAAAATGGATAAGATCAAGAGAGAGCCCTGAGCTTGTGACTAGTGCTGTTGATGAGGCATTTAGCGCAGCTGAGGTCTGCAAGGAGGCCGCTGCGGAACTCGCCAGGTATGCAGCGCTTGCTGTTGGACTTTTGAACAGCACCGCAGAGGAGGAACTTTCAGACTTGCCGATCGAGCTGTCTCAGTGACACGGTATTACGGCGACGGTGCACGCTGGTAAGGTCTTGTGAGCAGCCTATTGTGCTATGCAGCTCATGGTGGGAACCATTGAGGAGATTGTAGTGTATAATAACCGTGCTGAAAGCATTTTTTCTGTGCCAAGGAAAACGGGCCCGAAATCCTGCATAAACATGCAGACCCCGCAGTGGAGGATTTCTGGAAGCCCCCTTCGCAAGAGGCCCAAATCGAAGATCTCTACTATGTGTCATTTTCGGCCCCTTACTTACACCTGAAACATGTGGTTTTCTTCTCCGCCCTATGCGGAAGATGGCATTGGATATGTGGGTCGAAGCCGAGCCCCCATCCTCGAGGCGTTGAGGCCTAATGCGGTGGTTTGCGGGTGCCAGGTTTAGGTGGAATTGTGCCGTCTGAGTTGACCGGCTTGAAAGAAGGTGTGAACTCCGCTGATGTACTTGCAGCAACATGCCTCGAGATGTTTTAGCATTTTAGCCTGCTACCTTTTGCTGCAAAACATGTTTGTCTGGGTGTCTGCCCAAGCTCTGGCGTTCTGCAGCTTGAGTTGATTGCGCTTAAACAGCGCGGGCACTCCCTTGACAACACCGCAGTGTAGAATTGCTAAGACAGCGTCGTCAAGGGCCCGTTACAGGACGAGGTGGGGTCTTTGCACTGCCTCTGCTCATGTCAAGCTCTGATCAGAGGGATGTTTTGGATCTGGATTTGCGCTGGCAGACGCACCGAAGTGGCTGGAAAAAGCAAAAAAGGCTACACGCATTGCCAGTAGAATGGGATGTTACTGGTTCGGTTACATCGCTAAATTCTAGATGCTTCGGACCTCAGGGCTTTCAGCCGCCTCATAAATCTTGCAACCCTACGCAAACCTTACAATACTGTACGCCGTACACTGCTGTAACCCCAACGTCCCGAAGCTGAAATACGACAAATACGAGCTCTGCCATGGGTCTTCGGCTCCTCTGAGAGCAGCCTTCGGCCAAGGAATCGAATTGAAAAGCCGGAAACGAGCTCCGAAGGAGGCTGAAGCCATTTTGCTAGATATAGTTTGGCCGCACACTCGCCAGAATGGAGCAGTGGATGTCTACCGGAACAGCCCAGAAAACTGCAGCCCGCCCTAGAGGAAACCTTGCAGCACCCGGGAGAGCGCAGGCCATCCGCCAGATCGTCTCGCGCATTCAGGGCGAAGAGACTTGGAAGATGGCCTACAAGCAGTATCAGAAGGACCACGGCTCTCGGACTGAGGCTGCCCTACTATAGGGTCTCAAAGAGGGCTCCCGCAGGGCTTTGGCGAAATGCTAGTTTGGGTTCGCTACGCGGGAGACAAGTCGTCCTGAGACCCATTTGATGGAACGCAGACCAAACTCCCCCAAGCCCTGGGCTTTCGTTTTCCGTGTCGGTCCCGGCTGGGGCCTCCGTTGGGCGGTTTCATGGGTCTTCGGGATTCTTAGGTTTGCGCCTAGGGCCTTAACGCGCCCCTAAACGGGTGAGGACAGGCGTGCGGACATCCGCGCCGACCTGCGGGAACGGCAGGCCTTCCTGCAGACTTTTCCTAGTTACTTTTGCGGGTCGAAAGTGCTAGCAGCATCACGCCTTTTTAGATGGGAATGCTTTCTACGGTTGTCGCTCCCATGCCAGTTACAATCATCTACTGGTCTTACTGTCATTGCTCCCATTGGCGAGGTAGATGCAAAGCTCTGGCCAAATTCTTATGATCGTGATCCTTTCTCGTGTGCTCTCGCAACCAACCAGTCATGGCATCGGTAATCCTACGCCCTACACTCTGAAAGCCTTCGACCCTGCACCAAACACAGCCGCGCAACCTGAAGCATTTTGATCAAGCCAAGCACTAACCAGTAAAGCTTCTGAAACTCGCTGCCCCACACTCGAAATCCCAAACTCCTCTGCACACAACCTGAACCAACAACCCCCAACCCGAAGATCTGAGCAAACCAGGCTCACACTGACCAGCTCATGGCGCTTGCAGGGCAGCCTGCGAAGGCACTTGACAGGGATTTCTGTTTGAAGAGTTAGGGGCCTATGGTTCAGAGTCCAGGAGTTGGGTTGCGAGGTGAGAGTGCCGTGCCATCTTGCCGTGCGAAGTCTTTGACTGAAGCAACCCCAGAACCTTAAGCTTACGCCCCCAGTCCCCAATCGTAACTTCTCATTAAGGCCGCCATGGCACCCTAATCATCCCTAATCCTTCCAGGAGGGTTCGCACCCGCCGCTGCCCAACAACTGCACCCGAAGAAGCGAGGCAGGTGCAAAGACAGAGTGCTGCCACGGCCACGTCCATTCGGATTTAAGTTCAGGCTCTCAGGCTATTCGGGGGGGACTTTGTTTGAGGGTGTTCTTGCGGTGTTGCGAAGCCTTTCGGAAATTCAGAGCACGAGGGTTTTAAGTTTTCAGGGGTTTCACATGTGTTCACCGGCTTTAGCTGATGAAATGTGTAGGGCTGTTGCGGGCATTGGTGCTCTAGGGCATCGTCGGATTCTACATTGCCGCTTAATAGAAAAACGTGCATGAAAGGCAGAGGAGGGATCCGTTTCACGGATCCTTAAGCTTTCAACTCAGCGCAGCTCACCGTCATTCTGTAGGTTTCTTTGGGGTTCGGCTTCTAAGACCAAGGACAGTGTGGCTGGGGTTTGGGTTTCATCTTGGTTCCGGTTGGACTGGATATAAACCTCTCTATAGTCATCTTCGATGGCGTTTCATCACCATCACCTCATCACAGTGGAGGAGCTCGCGGCCCCTCGGCCCGCTCACGTGCCGGACGATGTGACGCACTGTAACGAGTTCCGGGGCCTCATTCACGTCGGGGCCACATGGCCCTGGAGGGGAACTGCCTGCGGTTCATGGGATCGAGGGTTTGAGGGCTGGGGCGCTGGACGATGTGCATTGAAGATCCCTTTCCGGCTCAGGGTCGAAGATTTCGGGTCAGCTTAGAATTCTGGACTTCTGGATTACGTTAATCACCCACCAAAGTGACGGACTAGAACGGATAGCTACGTAGCGATGTACGCGCAGCCTGCCAGTTTGCGTCAGGGAGTTTATAATGGCAAGTTTGTTCTCGAAGGGAACCATGCGATACAGTAGCGACGAAAGAACGAGAGAGACGAGAATCTTAAGAGAAGAAGGGACGAAACGACGACGCAGCGGCCCGAGCGGTGCGAGCGGTCCTTGATTGAGTCGACCGAGGCCGACTGCGACTTCGCCTTGGAGGTCCTCTTCCCCGGCTTCGGGCCCGAGCTGAGCCTGCGGACCCAGAGTGCCCAGCTAGGTGGAGGGTTTTGCGAGGGCAGTTCTTGCGGCACTGGCGGCCAAGGTTGTGTGGTATAAGTTTCTCGGGTGTTCTCGGGTCTTGGATTATATAACGCATCCGTCTTTCGAAAGACGCAGAATTGCAGAGTGTCGGGGGCTGGAAGCCGCAAGAGCATGAGGGTTTGGGTCTCAGTTCGGAGTAGTACACAGGGGGTTTCACTTCCAGACGGGCACGCTGCACGCCCCTCGTGTTAAGATGGTCCTGGCTTCAGCAAAAACCGGAGCCTCAAAAGAGATGTGTTTCTCACGGCACAGTGTCTGAGTCCAGGCTTAAACTCTCGCTCGAGAGTTTCGCTCTGCAGTTCGATCGCTCGACACCAGGGCCGGCCCAAGCCTTTCAGCATCCGAGAGAATAAGTTCCGTCGGCGATAATGCCTCAACCCAAGCTTCCTGTGAACAGCAACACCCCTGAAGCCCAAAGCCGGCTTACACCCTGAACCACTGAAACGAGGACCGACCCTCGGACACCCTAAAGCTATGCACACTAAAGCTATGCACAGACTGCCATCCTCTCAAGCTGTGAGGCAAGGGCTTCTGCGCCAATGCCACGAGGACGAAGCCAGTCGAACTCTTTGGGATCCCGAAGTAAAACCTAGAACCTGCAACTCTAAGCCCTAAACTTCAAGCAGTTCCCCTTTGAGAAACCTGAGCCTCCATCCTACCTACCGCTCTATTCCCGTGACATGAACCCTTGCAAAGTTTTTGGCGACCTGCTCAAAGAAGCTCCAGGAGTGCCGAGCCTGGGTGGTCCGAAGCTCGGAGACGTCTAAAGAGCCCAGTTGACACCCCTATGTCACGGAAGCTACCTTGAAGTAGGGTTGAAGGGATCGACACGCGTCGCCTCTTCAAAGCGATTATTTGGGGGGGTGTTCGAGGCTAAGGGAGCTATTTGGCCACCTTAATGGTTTTGCTAGGTGGTGCTTCCCTCGGCCCTTTTTGGATCTGGGTCGGGTTCCGGATGCCGTGGCCAAGATGGAAACCCTAGAGCTATGGTAAGCAAATCGAGGATTCTTAAAAGAAGCCATAATAATCCTAAGCCGTATGGTGCCCCGAAAGAAAACTTGCCGAAATCCGTAGAGGAGCCCTTTGCACTTCCTGAGATCTGAGGCCACCCCCGCCACCGGCTGAGACGCCTCGGCGACAGCGCGGCCCCTCGCGGGAGAAGCAGCTCAAAAAGGCTTTCGTGAAGAAGGGCAAAGGGGTGCTTATGGCTTATGGGGCTTGTAAGGTTATGGGGTCAATAGGGCTTATGGTGCTCATGTAGGGTGTTTAGGGCCACTAGCGTTTCGGGGTTGGAGTTTAGAGCTCTCTCCCAAACCCTAAACCGCGAGACTCTGAGCTCTCTAGTCCCTTGCAAAGCCTAGAAGCTCCGGAGCTTCAGCGTCAAGTTCAAGCTCGGAGGCGCGTCGGAGTTCGGACCATCGCTTTGAATGGGCGGGTTCCTGAGTACGTCTATGCCAAAACAATATACCCCGAAACCCTGTGCTAATCATTAACGACCCAAGACAGAGATCCTTTGCCCTCGATGTGTTCTGGGTGCCCCTTCCAGTAGGAAATTGTAGAATCGGTTTCTGCGTCGGGGCACCGATACCTCCTGGTCTAAAGTCTAATTTTTTGTGATAGACTGCAACTAGGCTAGTATTTTGTTGCTTGGTCAGGGCTTTGGGATAAAAAGGCCCACTTCAAACAAAGGGGTCCAGCTAAAATGAGCAAGCTGATCTCAAATACGTACCCTACAGGGTACCCTCGTGCGCAGGGGTCCCACTCGAAAGATCTGTGATCCTTCAAGCAGGGGCGTTTGGTGTTGGAAAGACTTCAGGGCTTAAGTTTGACGGTTCAGGCTTGAGGTTATTAGGCTTTGGGGTTGAGCTTTGGCATCCGGCTGCAGGGTGCCAGCGTGATGAAGGGCACCATTCCGGTCGCAAAGTGCCTCAGCTGCATGCTGCGGATACTTCGTTGTCACTGTGGGGAAGCAGAGAATGGACTTCCACTGCACAGCCGCAAGCCCCGGTAGAACCACTGCAGTGCCGCAACCAAGATTTGGCCGGATTTTTCAATTCCATCGCCAAGCCACAGTTCTTATCTGCTTGGCGCATCACTTTGGAGTTTTACAGACAGAGACACGGTGTCCAGCCGGACACGGTTTTCACAATCGATCTGCCCTTCTGTACTTGCAGTTGTGAGTCGGCTTAGAGGCTTAGAGTGAGAGACATGTTCAACTGTCACAAAACCCAAACTAGGGCACATGTAGAACTCCTTACTTTTAACTGGGCCTGGTTGCGAAGCCAGGCGCGTTTTCAGGTGCTCTGATCCTCAGAATAACTGTTGGAGGTCCTGGGCCGCTGAAAGCCCACTTGTCCAGTGCCCCGACCTTATGGCAACAAACATTCCAGAACAGCACTGCAAACGGCTTGCAAACATCAAACGTACTGGTAGTAGGTTGCTTGAGTAGCCCATAGTACCAGACAATACCAGACAATCCAGGCAGCGCCTCGAAAAGATTGGCACCCGTGTCAACGAGGATCTCCTCGCCGACCACTCCATGGCAACGGGGCACAGACTTGCACGGGTTCAGGGTTGAGAAGCTGGGGCCTGGACGGTTTCAAGCTTTATCGCGTTTAAGGCTTTTGCGGTTTGTGGCTTTCTACGTGACGCTCTTGTCGGAATGGTTGCTCCGGCGTCTGTGGTTTGGACTTAGAGCCGGTTTCGAGCTACGACAGAAACCTCCGAGAGCAATGGTGCACACGCCTTCAGGGATTTCGGTTCGAGGTTAAGGCCTGTGGTTTCACATGGTCGGGGATAAGAGTTGGTTTGCACGGGGTTTTGAAATAAACAAAAGACACATGAGCTGTACAATTTGAATTTGCAGCTTTCTGGGGCGCGGCACAGACCTTACGCTGGATAGATGGATGCATGGGCAGATAAGTGGATAGGTGGGTCTGAATAGACAACAGACAGATGGATAGATGGATAGCTTTTCGGGTTTAGGGTCGGGTCTCGTTGTTGGGACCCACAGCATCAAAGAGACCAATTTAGCATAATATAGCTCGTTTGGGCACCTGTTTCCTACCTACCCAGGAATCTTCGCGCAAGTAGTACTATGCCGCTGAGCCACATGGCCCCTCAGGCCCAGTTTCGGCGCACGCAAGCGCCGCCGGCTCCAGCGCAGAAGAACACGCTCATGCAAGAGGCGACTGCGTTGCTCGGGCGAGTAGCAATTGCCAAGTTCCCTTGTCTTACAGCATCGACACACATGTGAAATATGGGTCTGCTTATTTTAGGGTAGTTTCCGGAGTACCTGCCAGCATGTTCTTTCCTAGATCATTCTTTACCTATGCCGGTTCTCCGGATGAAGGGGGTTGATTCAGCTTCTCGGCATCACGCCGGGTACGATTGGAACGGGTTTCACATTTCCAAAAATTTCTTTTGCACGCCTGCATATGGCAGAATGCCTGGAGGTTTGTGTGTATGTGATAATACCGTGTGTATGTATATATATAAATATATATGATATTTGTTTATTTATGTATATACACATATTTATATATACAATATACGAAGCAACTCTACATCTCAAAGTCCGGCCCAGTCCTGGCAGCCCCGTAGCGTGTTCATGTTGCAACAAAACCTTGGCTGAGACCCCGGCTATACCCAAGATCCTTAAGCAAAGAGAGTTGCGGTCAATGCCGGGCCGCTCCAACTATCGAAACCGCATACACAAGCACATGTGTCCAGAGCAGGACTTCTCACCGACGGTTACGCGGCGAGATCCCGACCGCGTAAAAGCAGGAGGTAGCGGCCCCGAGTTGCTTCAGGGCCGCATTGTCCGAGTCTCGAAAGGGCGGGTTTTCTGAGCAACCGTTTGGAACAGTAGAATGTGGTCATCCACAAGTGCCCTTTTACGCTACCTTGAACACCCCAAACCCTGCCCTATACCGCCGTACACTTCTTACAGATGCACAGTGCTTGACACCAAGAGGCTGCAGTCGACATCCCTCGCAACTGCCGGAAATACACACTCAGCAGCGAAATAGACGGTCATGAGCAATCGAATTACACTCCCAGACCATGAATAGGAAGTGCCGTTTGGTGCATCCTTTTTTCCATGTTGCCTGCTAGTACAGCGGGGGCAGCAGTCAACACCCATACGAAGCAAGAGGCTGTTAAAAACAACGGAAAGTACAGACATAACTAGCAGCAATTGAATGCCGTGATAACCCTGACCAGCTCTGTTTGTAACATTTATTTTGTTCTCACAGCAGGGAAGTTTTATAAAAGCGAGGACTGCATTCGTCAGACACAGCAAGCAAGAGCCTGAGTGACAGAGTGGTACCACACGACGCAACAGTAGATCGCGCCAGCTGCAGTAGTGGCACCAGTTTTACTAGAAACAGCAGCACCCATGATGAAAGAGACGCTAGTTGAAGCCTACACGGACATCCGGACATCAGAGCCGACAGGCACCTTTTCCCGCACCCAGATGAGTCATCCGAGCTCTCCCAAGGCGCGCTTGTCAGATTCTGGCTTGGGAGCCAGGTTTACCGTTTCGGGTTCAGGCGACGGGATTCAGAATTTATGATGCCGAGAGTTCGCGACGATGTTGGATCTCGGCCGTTGTGGCGTAGATGTTGAAGAGACCCTACTTGCCAAGTTCCCTGAGCCTTCAAGCACAGTTTACCCGCTCTACAGCCTCAACTCTAAGCTTCGAACGCCTTTCAGTATTTAGGGAACTTATAACCGAACCCGAAGCGACTGGCGACCTCAATCCCGTAACCCGACCCCTAAACAAAACCGTATGAGCCCTCTACGCAACTGTGGCATTCCGCTTCGCACTGGTTTGCCTACCAAAGCCAAAGCTTCACAAGTCCCTGGACCCTAAACCCTCCCAAAAAATCCAAGGAAACCCGGCTAGAAACCTTCATACACGCATTCCTAAGCCCTAAACAACCCTCAACCATCCTAGACATCCTGATCGGGGTCAGCAACAACGGGGCCGCCCTTTGCGACACCGCTCTGAGGCCCAGGAGTCCTTGCCGCCGCCCCGCCGGGCCATGGTCTACCCGGCCGGGGGCTCTGCGTTCCCTTGAAAAGTGAGGATTACTGCTGGTATAAGGGTTGTTGACACCGTTGCCACCGGCATTCGGTACCCTTATGAGGGAACCCTCAAAATAACCCTGCACCCCAAAAAAGCCCCTGAGAACACAACACTCCGCTAAAACGCACGAGCGGCCTTCCCGCCTGCGCCAAAGAGCCGAAACCGCCAAATGATGGGATCCCCGTCTCAGTTCCGCGTTTAACGCGACACCCTACGCCTTTGACGTCAAAGGTCATGGTCGCCTCGCAGCCAGAGTCGCCGAAGGCGACGAAGCTGCTGCAGGCAGCTCTGGGAGTACAAGGTGATATATTAGACTCTACATCAAACTATGC
Organism: Symbiodinium sp. clade A Y106; assembly: GCA_003297005.1. Classification (NCBI taxonomy): domain Eukaryota; class Dinophyceae; order Suessiales; family Symbiodiniaceae; genus Symbiodinium; species Symbiodinium sp. clade A. The sequence goes on from BGNK01001588.1 coordinate 53,176, forward strand.
CGAAATATGGTGCAGAATCATTGGGAGCATACTTGTTGATTGGAAGGCGTTCAGACTTTCTTGATTTTCGATTTAAACAGATTTGGTCATTGGTTGGCTCATGGGCAGTTATGAGTAGATTTTTCATTCGGTACCCATTAGGCCATTAGGCTTGGTGTGGCTTTGTAAGCTTTTGAACTGCCCCAGTTGTGGCGACATGCGTCTGTACGAAGAATGAAGCCTGACCCTTTAAGCAGGGTGGAGATATCCGGCCTGAGTTCCGAGTTGAAGCTGCAGGCTCTTTTCGCAAGCAGTGCAAAAGCAGGCGAGAGGCCATTCTTCTCCTGACAACAAGCTTTAAGACGTGCCTATCTCGCCTCTACACACCTAACCCTTAAGTCTCGAAATGGCTCTCTGATCCTTGAAGCCCGAAAAGCCTTGGCCCAATTTCAGTGTTGAGGCCACAGGATGCAACACACCAACTACAGCACATGCGGCATGTGCTATGTGAAGCTAGGAGAACGATTTCTGGGCTCTTGTGCAGCATGATTCGATTGGGCGTGACAGCGGTATGATGGAAAAATTCATGCTCTTGGCAGTGATGCTAGAACGAAAAAGTCCACTGCACTCTAACCAGCAGATATAGAAGACCAGCACGTGCCTGACTGGCAAGCTGCTCGGTCTATAGGTCGATAGGAGCTGTCAACTGTCGGATACATATTCCGGTCCGCGTTAACATCGTGGTTTTGAAAAGTCTTCCATTAAACTGCATAATAAATCACACACTACGCAAACCCTGCAGCCCAAACTCAGAGCACAACACCCGAAAATTCCGAAACTTATGCCCCTGCCATAGCATAAGTCGTGGATCAATGTGCCCTGAATCGCAGACCTTTACCAGTCTTGCTGGCACGGATCATCAAACAAGGAAAGGCACTGGCAAGGCACTGGCGATGATTCCGTGAAGTCAAGGATAGTCCAGAAAAGACTGGCCGTGATAGCCAAGAATCTTAACTGTCATCGTGACTCCGCTGTTGGCAAGCTTGCAGGTACGGCAGAAGGGCCATATTCCCATCGTGGCAGGATATTGGCAATGACAGTACGAAAGGCGTTACAGATGAAGAATACGGGACATCTTCCATTGTGCCTTCAACCCGAAGCCTTACAAACCCTCGCTAAGAAGCCCTAAACCCAATGGCATTGAGCAAAAACCCCCACTCCGAGCCCGAAAGACGTCAGGCACCAAGCCTGAGATCATCGGGAAGGCAGCCGTTGAGGGTTCATGTGTCTTCGGGGCTCAGGGTTCAGATTAGTGTTCAGCCTTTAGGGTTTGTATCTCGGAGTTGATGGACAAGGGTTCAGAAAAGGGTTGAGGATTAGAAGCCTGAATCGTTGTGAGGCTCTGAGGACACGGATTCTAAGTGAAGTATTACGATCGTGGAAACCGCAGTGACTTTGAAAGCTTGGGTCTTAGATGATGTCTTCTTGCAAAGTCTCCTGGCAAAATCTTCCCGTTTGGGTCTTTAGGTGTCGGGTCAGGAGGTTTTGGATATTGGGGCTGTGAGGGGCTGTGACTTTACGGCTTACACTGGCCTATACCTGAAGGAGTTTGAGGATCACTCGTTTCGAACCAAAGTCTCTTTTGCGTGGCGACTTGGGGGTCGTGGAAGGCAGCTAGAGTATCGCGGCTTCCGTCAATATAATCCGTATATTCGCATTGTACCGTGGACGGCCAACCCTACACTTGCAGCAAAAGCCTAGGGCCTATATATGCTCTTAACCCCAAACTCCCCAATCTGAAACCTCTACTTGAAGCACAGTGCAACCCAAACCTTCACTGTAACAATTCAACGTCCCCAACATTTGACCTGCCTTCGAACTCTGCACTGGCTCTTCTACCCATCGTACGCTGTATATGAGGATACAAAGACCTCTCTGTGGCTTCCAGCAGTACGGCTCCCGATCTTCTCGGAACTTGAAGGCTTAGTCCCACATCCACTCTCGGAAGCGTTTCTTCGCCACAGCTCCGACTGTCCTGTCCTCAGCGGCTTTAGGATTCCAGGGGTTTAGGGCATTTTGGATGTAAAGAGGATAAGACTTAGACCGTTGGCAGGGATCTTACCTTGGAAGGTGCCTTCACGGAGTAGCCTCTAGGAATTGCCGTGCTAATTATTCCCTATGATCACTAAACCACTAGAACATGGTACATATGTTTGTTTTTTCAAAACCAATGAGGGTTTTTCCTGCGCTGGTTCTTGCAGTAAGAGCCCTGTCTGTCTGATTTATATGTAAGTGTCCCGGATGTTTTGAAACTCGCAGTGAATGATGATGAACATGGTGAGTAACAGGGGTTTCCGAATTAAAACGACATTCGGCATTTTGTTGTAGGCCTTCTCGGCACTTGCCCAGTGCTATTGCAGTCATCCTTCATGGCAGCGTAGCATCGCGCCTGATATTCTCACCGAGGCCTGCGCGGTCGCTCCTCACCATGCGGTCGAGCAGTCAGGACCAGGCAAGGTGAAGACTTCCCGGATACAGCGATCACAACGACAGTTTCCAGAATTGTCTTCGAACCTTGAATGATTCAGAGCCGCAAGACTCCAAAGCCTGAGGACCCAAAGGTTCGAAGCCTCAAATCCACAAGCCTTCAGAGCCTCAACTTCCCTGAACCCTCAGAAGGCCCTACAACCCCTTACCCCGACGCAAACCCGTAGTACTCTCGGGGGCTCGGCCTATGTTCAGGCCTTGGCCGGAGTCTGCTCGGACCTCGACGATTTCGAGGCTTCATTGGGCTAGACCTATCAGACTCTTCAAGTCGAAATGCCTGCGGACCAGGCCAACATGGAGAGCATCCCCCGGATCAGCAACTTCTTCGCAGAGTCTCATCGGCGGAGAGGCGAGAATTTGCTGTCTGGAGCGTCGAGAGCGGCATCGGATTTAGGGTCGTAGCAAGTCTAGCAGCTAGCAGGCTGCAGCCTTCGGGCTTGGGATCTTCGACGCATAGTTGCCTTCTGAATTTAGATGGGATTCCGATTGAGCATCATCCTGACCCCCAACCACCAAAGATCTTTCGGTCGTCGTGTCTACGGTCCGAATCCCACGGCGGAAGTCCATTCCTCCAGTTGTTTTCAGGAGAGGTGGCAGCTCCAGAAGAACCGCTCGAGACGGCCGCAAAATTTCGAAATCAGCGTAGCAGGCATCTCGCATCCCCAGAACTGGGAATGGTTGAGCCGCTAGAGCCGCTAGACAGAGCCGCCCGCCATGCTTTCGAGGCTCGACGGCCTCACCATGCGGATTCCAGCGATTGTGCATCTGGCTTTGGTTGAGTTTACCGGCCTGGCAGTCTTCCAGTTTTCGATCTTCTTCTTTCTCAGGGGTCTGCTCTCGGAGGTTTTCATGATCGTGCGTTACGATTTGACGCAGGTGATCGGGGCGGTGTCTTACAGAAAGTTCCTGTGCTACCAGGAAGCTTTCGTGGAGTACATGTGGACGGGCTGGCTTCCGCCCACAGACTGCTGGACTCTGGAGGAACTTCGCCAACCAGACGATCGGGTTCGGACAGCCTTCTACATCAACATCTTGATCTTGTTCATCTTGCTGTTCCTGGCACTGGTCCTCAGTATTGCCTTCCTAAGGACACTCCCTCTCTCTACACCAGTGTCTTCAGGGAAGTACTTGCAGTTCCTGTGGCAGGCAAAGATGAGCCGCTCCTACAAGATACCGTGCAGGATTCTAGAAGGACTCTCGGTGGCGTTCTTGGTTTGCTTGGTTCTGATCAACTGGCTTCTCCTCGGGTTTGAAGGCCTCATGTTCATAGTGAGAGAGAAGTTCATTGAAGCGTTTATGGTACTGACGACCATGCGGCACTTTACGCGACCAGTTCGACCGTGCTTCAACTTCGAGGATGAGTGGTTTGCAGAGACCTATTTCGCATTCCCAATCTTCAAGAACGGCAACGCCATTGTCAGCAGCCTGCATGCGGGCTTCTGCGAGATCATTGCAGGGGACTCCGCTCTAGTTCCTGATGCTGGGGACACAAAACGGATTCGCATTGCGTTGCTTGGCAAGGCAGAGGCATGTGAAGAGGGTGCGACAGTCAGTATGTAGATGTTGAAGCCCCTGCTTGGCAAAAACTCAGACTCGCATGCTGAGCGCTGCGTACCTGCTACGCTGAAACCAGTCTGGGCCCGTGTCCCATATCCAATTCTCGAAGGGGAGCTTGGTGCAAAGTGACGATCAAAGCCTGGACTGCACGTAGCCGTGATCAGCCCGTTTGGGCATGGGTCCCACAGAGGTGCCCGACCCATATCCAACTTCCAAAGGGAGGTTGGTGCATAGTTACCAGGGAACCCTGAACGAAGGGACAGCTACAGCCGCCCCTTACCCGCTCACTAAAACTACATGTCCCTCGATGGGTATACTTACTTGGTTTTTGAGGAGCATTTGCTTTAAGGGGGCTCGGGGAAGTAGCGAAGACTGTCAGGTCCAAGAGTTTCCCGATTTCGTGGGATGCAATTGGTATACTCGACTGTTCCACAGAGCGATCACTTTGTGCAACGTCGTTTCATGCGGTCCTCTTGGGGCAAGCAGACGCCTTGGTCGGGATGGCGAGTCTCCAGAAAGATCAAAAAGATGAGGATGGAAACCCTAAGCCCTAAACCGCAGTTACACAGGACTCTCCGGACTCAGACCCAGCAAGGATCCAGCAGCTCTATCCTACACTCTTCGCTTCAACGGAAGCTACGGGCGCTTGATTTTCCCTTCAGATTCAGATGACAGCTCAAGTCTTTAGGGGGTCTGCTTGCAGGTTTGGATCTTCTTACGGGACAGTTTCTCCTCATGTAGGTAAACTGTTCAAGATGATCATGTTCCGAGGTTGGTGTGGCTGGATCGCATGGGTTATTATCTGCAGGCTTTAACCACGAAATTGAGACATATTGAGACCCAAACCCCTAGCTGCCTAAATGGAGGACTCAGAGCCCGAAAGGTTGACCCCAGATAACCCCTGCGCAGGCTCCAGGGAGCACTCCGCGCATGCGGCTGTGGCCTGAGAACCGGTGAAGCTAAGGCTATTCTCTATTCTTCGTCTGATATGATCCAACCTTTACACGATTTGGAGTTTCTGACGTAGAGTAAACATCTGGAAGTGTTAACCTGCTATTTCCTGGGTGATCGGGCCCCAGCTCGGCACATGATAAAGAGCTTGGGATTGAGGGTGAGGGTTGATAGGTCTCAAGATCCGGTTCAGGAAATCAGTGATTTACATTAAGGCTTTAAGGTTTAGACATGGTTCGAGTAAAGTTTGGCGGTATACTCTGAGTCCGGGTCACAGGGGTTACAAGCAGCCTTCTCTTCCGAAGGTACCATGAGATCGTGAGAAGTCAGTTTGTTCTACTACATGTTCGGCATAGGGTTAAGAATGACATGTGTCGCATGACAACACTATGTGCTGGGAAAGCTTTCTAAGTCATGGGCTTTTCTGGACATGCCGGAAGAGTACGGCAGCGATAAACCACGGACCCAAGAAGGAACCCCCAATTTAGAGAAGCGCTGAGAGGCATGCAAACACAGATAGCGCACGGGGCTGCATCAGTTTCGACGATATTCTGTTTACAGGCCCCTGTATGGGTGCAGTAGAATTAGTGGAATGTACGCAAACTCTACGTACCTGTTCCAATGATGTGCTGTTCCGCGATCCACGAGACGCCCAAACCCAAGAATATATTCTGGAAGTGTGTTTTGTAGTTAGGGAAGATTGAACTCAAAAACCGTATCACAAGACATACAAACTCCACAACAGGTATTCAACGCGTGGTTACACCTAATTCAAGCCACCATCCCATATCCCGTGCTATTGAAGCTTGCATGGTCATTCAAGTCTGCATACATAGATATACACACGGATGTTCTACGTATTATACACAGACACACATGCATGCATGCATGCATGCATGCATGCATGCACACCTAGACATAGACATCAGCACAGACATGCACAGATGCAAAGTTGCAAAGACTCATAGACACAATGAGACACGCAATGGACATGGGTGCCAAACCATAGTTCCGCACATAAACACCGTATGCACGCTAGATTATGTAACCGCTTGCACTTTCAGGAAGGTTGAGCCTCGGGCAAAGCGTCGAAAGCTTTCTCCTGGAGAGCCAGAGACGAGACAGATGAGACGAGAGAAGCTTAAACTCAATGGGTTGTAGAAGAAGGTGCGTTCAGGGATTTGGAGTGCTAGGACTAGAGAATGGGGTTTAGCTGTCTAGTTTAGGGTTTGGCGGTGCAGTTGTGGAACTGCAGGGGCTGACAAGGTTTGTTTGAGTCGTGAAGACGACGATGTCTGCAGCAAAGCAGATGGCGCCTCTCTCTCTCTCTCTCCCTCTCTCTCTATAAGCACCTGACGGCCAGGGTTTTGCCGGAATGCTTTTGTTCTGAGGTTCCACCTAGGCCCAGAGACCTTACAGAGCATGCCTGAGACATTGGTGGGAAATGCAAGCACGAGGTCGGAAGCCAAGATGATCCAGGCATCTCCGTTCCAGGGTGGTTTCTTAAACCTGGGATTCCTGTAGGACGTCGAGAATAGGTTGCTTTGCCGGTGTTTATGATGTTTCTATGCGTGGGTTTAGGATGCAAAGTGTTAGGGCAGACCTTCTGGTAGTGTTGGGTTTGGTTTAAGTTAAGGGGTAGCATCCGCACTCTCGATGGCTTATTCTGATATTCTGGACGACTTTGGTTTGCTTCGAAGGTCACAGGCATGAAGATGCGAGCTTCGTGTCTGAATGACTCTCATCTTTGCAGAACTCGGGAGCAAGCTTCTGGGTAGATGGGCTGGCTTTGCAAGCGAACCTCGAAGGGCTCCGCTGGCTTCTTCCCAGTCAAGCAAAGAAAGGGAGCATGTTACCATAAGTTGGCCTTTGGGAGTACTAGCGATGATAGTTACCTCGCTGATTGTGCCCGGGAACCCGTGAACCTCAACTCAGGCATCTCCTTCCAGATTCCCGACTGACGCTCAGGAGCGGGCAGCTAGGACGCGGCCCTTGGGCACCGCAAGTCAAGCCTAAAGCCATAAGGCCTTGACTCTAATCACCAAACCCAAGTCCCCACCAAACCCGAGTCCCCACATTCTCCAGATTGAACCTAGGCCCTGAAATCGCTGAAGGCCGTAAGAAGTCTGACAATTTATGAGGTGGGGGAAGTTTTGCCTAGCTGGCGTCTTCTTTACACACAGAGATCTCAAGAGTCCTTAACCTTCTGTAAGGGCCTGAATAATCAGCAAGTCAAGCTATTAAAGGTCTCTGTAACTCTTATTTCCCGTAGTAGTAGCAGTAGTAGTAGTAGTAATATCATCGTAGTAGTAGTAGTAGTTGTTGTTGTTGTACTAGTAGTAGTTCCTAGCCTGCAGTTCGGGCTATCACGCCTTCCAAAGAAGTAGATTGTTGTGGTCGATCTTGTTACGTGTTTGTGTTCATGCAACCATACGACCTCTTACAAGTTCCTGCCTTGGGGTTTGGGGGTTTCTGCAGCTCACATCCGTCCGAGAAGATTCAAGCCCTTCAGCACGCATGTTTTGCGGAGTTTAGGTGTTTGGGCTTAGAGGATTTAGGGTTTTGGGGTTAAGGGTTTTGGTCAGGGGCCGCCAAATTGGGCGATGTAGAAGCGTCTCACCTTTGCTAGGCGACTGCTTGCATGAAGTGCAAATTTGAAAATGCCCACCTTTGAGATCCTGGTGGTCATGGCTCCACGATCCCCCATTGCGGTACGTTCAAGGAAACGATAAACGGTTTTTGTCGCGTGATGAGAGAGGGGGTTTGGCACGTGTGCGCAACCATGTTTCCAGCTTTAGCAACAGAGTGACTTGACGGACTTGACGTCCAGGACCAGGCAGAGTTCTATGCTAAAACAAAAGGAGATGTCTTTCTCAAGGCCCGGACCCGGTCTAAGCCACAGGTGAAAACGCCAGACGCCTTAAGTCCTCAAACAAAGAACCCCAGACAATAGAACGTTTCGAAGAGCCGCACGCATTCAGTTCTCAAAAGTCCGGGCAGTCGCAAGCCCAGCACGAGGCGTCGAGTTTGAAGCATTGCAATGCTTTTCAGGTGCTGACAGTCTAGTTTTACTTCTTCCCCTTCTATCACTTCTACTGCTCCTACTACGATGCCTACTCGCCCACTCCGAGTCCTACTCCGACTGCCAATACTGCTGGTGGTAGCAGTATCACTGGCAGTAGGAGCATATGGAATATTCCTGTTTGCAGACAGTGCAGGGTTTTGTCCATCAGTAGTACTGTAAGTCGTCGAATGTTCCCCGACTGAAGGGAATGGCTCTACGTGAACGACCAGGCTAGTCCGACTAAGCTTTCTGTCAAGCGTACTTACTAGGTTCCCCGATCATACTAAATTAGCCCATCCTGTCGGTAGAATTTAGTTTCTGCTTTGAGGATTTTTGGGGTTGCGGCCTCGCGTTTCGAGGCAGGCAGCAGTGCGTAAGCTCGGTGGTTCTGCGGCTTCCATCCTCGTGCGATTTGCGTAAACAAAACCTGAACCTGTGAACTCCTTTCAGAAGCAGAACACAGCACGATGCTCTCAGACAAGTGGCGTGTTGATGTTATCGTTTCATGCAGCGCAAAGTAGCACAATCGTTCCTTGTGAGGCTATGTTCGCGCCCCTGCGCACCTAAGGTTTGCAGGTTCGGACTTTTCCCCTGCCCTGCACCATTCATCGCTAAGGGTTGCCTTCAAGCGTGCTTGTCGGGTGGATTCGAACTGTAGGTTTGAGGTCTTCTATATGAAGAATCGATTGAATGCATGCCGTTTCTGATGAAGTCGTTACAGCAAACAAGACCTAACAAGCCCCACAGCTGTTTGATGATGACGTCTAGCACGTGAGTAAACTTAAACCCTGAAATCCGAAAGCCCTGCACCCTTGAACCCTAAACCCCATCCCACCCCGCCCCACCCTAAACTTAAACCGTTTTGCATCTTCAACCCCGAAATGCCAGACTTCCAGCAGGGCGCATGGCACGGCATGGGGAAGTGCCGCCTGTCTGCGGCCCTTCGATCGCTCCGGCGCCACTCAGATTGGAGAGTGAGGTTCAGAGTCAGAGGTTCAGGTCCATGAGGGGCTTTTGGGTTTAGGCCCTGGACTCTTGTAGGATCTTCCGGCTCCATGGCTTTCGGGTTTGGATTTCGGGGCTAGCAGTACCTGATCTGTTCGCAGTAAGTAGCAGGGCTCGCATCGCGAACAGCCCTTCCTACTGCGGGATACACCTTGAATATCAGGCCCTTGCTTAGCAGCAAGCATCAAGATGATCTTGAAAGGCTTTCATTTGCATCTTAGCAGGCAGACAAGTATACGGACATGTCGTGTTGTTTCAAAATGAAAGTGTGGGAAGCGCCCGGTAGCCCCGATCGAGATGAGAATCGCTGGAAAAAATCAGAAAGCGAATAGGACTAAGTACAATAAGTAGTATAATGAGAGTGCTGAAGTCGTCCCTTGATCAGCCCCTGACTTTCAGCTTCGGGTCTCGGGTCCAAGGTACGGATCTGACATGCTGCCAGACGAGACCGCTTCTGAACGGATTCTGAAAGCCTGCCGCGAAGGCGGGAGCGGGAGCAGACTGCCCGAGACCTGGATCTCAAAGTCAAAAGAGGGTCAACTGTAACTGTATTTCCCAAGTTGCTGCAATGCCGCCCAAGTGTGAGAACCTGTGGCCTCGAGCTATTCAGGGATTTTAAACAAAGCTAGTCGATAGTTTAGGGACGTTTTCGGGTCAACCCCATTCCGTACGGTTTGGGTTTCGGGTATGGAGAGCATCAGGAGAACAAGATGCCTGAGACTCTGGCAAAACGACGCGCAAACCACTTGGACGTAAGGTTTCTGGCGCCTTCGAACATCAGGGAACCCAGAAGTCCGGAAAGCCCCGATTTCTGTTTTACATAGGGTTTACTGTAGGACCCTTGGCAGACAGTTTGCTACGACGGACCCTACTACTTGCTCTGCCCTGATCCCTAAACACCGCGGAGGATCTGAACCCCTGGATGTCGCGTTGCACGTCGCTTGGCCCTGCCTGACATGAGGGCATCGTGGAGTCTGTCTCAGCCTAACATCTGGTAACCCCATCACCCAATGCTAATGCTTACGGCCCCTATGTTGCATGCATGTTGCGGTTGATCGTTGTTCGAGTGTTCAGAAATCAGAGCTGGAACTAGGCATTAACAGTCTTGAGAACCGAAGCGGTTCTGAAGCCGTGTTGCTGGAAACTTTACGATTTCGATTTCATGTTCTTTACCCGGCAAACCCTGAAAATTGCTTAAACACCACGATTCTTCTCTTCCCAGAATCAAAAGCTTTAGACCACCACCATCATGATGGTTATGACGACAACGCTGGTGACCGTGAAGATATCAAGTAGATAGGAACAAGAGATGGTTCTGCTGATTTCGCAGACTGCCTGATGATGATTTTGACGATGGCGGGTTTTGAAGAAGAGGCAGACACGGTAGAGGCAGTGCAGTAGTTCCGATGCTGGTAGCAGGAGTGGCATTCTTGTAGGAAGTCCATGAGTAAATGAGCTGCCGGAGTAAGTGAGCTTGAGCTAAGTCTTCAACTTTGTGCCGAGGAGTGTCTCCACCAACTCCAACAGGACAAGCTGCTCGCGCAGGGAGGGCGGGGCCAAGGAATGGCTTGCGGTTGCAGTGTACAGCTGATAGCTCTGATGGGTATGTGTTGTAGCATCAGTGACTAAGCATGGTGCTCTTTTGTTCCAAGGAGCAAGCAGACTCCTCCAACGGTGGGTTGCGCTGTTGTCAGAGGTCTCTTGGCCTGCCTCATGCAAAAGCAAACGGGGAGATCAAGCACAACTACTCGTTTCAGAACCTAGACGCAACATAGTACTGCCGCAAATGTGTAGACGCTATCGTTGTGGTCGTCCATGGTACCTACTGTTGCTGCCTCTGTCGTCTTGCTGCTCTTTCGGAAAGGAATGAATTGAAATAGTGCCAGGATACTGCAATGCTCCGAAAATGCCGACTGGTCGTTCCTTTGTTGGTTTGTAAAGAGTTCGAAGTTCGTGACACGGAAGTTTTGCCCTGGTCCGACGAGTGTCCACAGGTGAAACTCTAAGACCGGTAACGGCCACGTCTCAGATTTCAAAGATCTCACTCCCGAGGCTGTGGATGGTCTACAACAGCTTGGCACTTGCAGCAAATCTTCCCTTTACCATGCTGTCTCAGCACTTGTGGCAGGCTCTTGAAACCGTGCGGTCTGGGCAGCGGGTCGTTCTGCCCTCGTGCTGTAGATACTTGAGACAGGATATCGAGCCTTTCCGTAGGGAGTTGCGCAGTCTGGATCGGGTCGAGACGATTCGTTGCACCGTGTCCGCGGGAGATATGCGGCTAGTTTGAGGATTGTCGATGTTGTGCTCACCCCAGGGAACCTCTCTACCTGACTTGGGTCTCGCGACCGAGTGCTGCACTTCAAGAGAGCATCGGGCGAAACGCGAGAAAAGCCCATGAACCTTTGCAGGCAGTGTCTGCATATCTTCGTCATGCAGAGATGGGGCACTCGGATGCCGAGTGTTTGGAATACGTCTTGGCGCCTTGGCTGCTCGCATATCCGTTTTCTATGGTGGTAACTTTCGCTACCAACACCTTCATTGCAACCAGACCAGGGCCGAAGTATCGGTCAGGGCAAGCTAGTAGAAGACTAGTCGCACTAGAAGTAGTAATGGCAAGCATTGTTAAACAGAAAGCAATTTCAACACTAGTCACAGCAAGAACCAACAATGGAAGCTATCATGGCAAAGCCGCCCTGAGTTTCCAGACCCTCCTGAGCAGATTGCTCTTTGCAGCTGCTTTGAGCCCTGCAAGTGGGGATCCTCGCCAGGGTTCTCTGGTGTTCGATCTCCAGACATACACTCCCAACGCACCTGCAAGGCGGCTGCTGGGACGGTGCATGGAAAGTGGGCCAAAGCGTTGATGGATGAGGGACGTCACGCCATGCAGGCCGGACGACCCAGCTTTTTGAAGATAGGTTTCTGGAAAGCTTCAAAGGTTGCTGCCACAAGCAACATCATTGCAGTTTGCGGGTCACCCTCTGACAAGTGAGCCCACCTCACTGGGCCCTCGTGTTGGGGATGACGGCTCAGATAACTCTTCAACATACACTACCTACGCGCAAAAAGACCTACAGACAGAGACAGACAGACAGACAGACAGACCGACATGCAGACATTTACATAAACATATGCATGTCTATGTGCATCTCTATGCAGACGGAGCTGTCTGCACAGGCTTGCATGGAGTGGTTCGTGCACGTACACATCAGAACTGCAGTCTAGCGCTAGGCGCAGCTGGTACGAGACGGAAACACGATCACAACGCTTCCGATCCGCGTAAGCGATGAAGGAAGCGATGCACAAGACGCTTGAGGAGTGGCAGTTGTTGGCGCAGCAGGCACGCTGGTCATCGGACTTCAAAGGATACTATCAGCTTTACTGCCAGCTGCTTTTGATTCAAGCTGCTCTGCAAGAGACAACAAGAAGCATTGATCCTTTCTGCCCCCTGAGCGACTTCCTGTCAGGCCACGGATGTGGACTTTCTAAGTTCCTGGGAGTCCGAGCGCCTGCGCCGGGAAGCGGGCGTCATTGGCCCTGCCCTCAGCGACCAAATCACAGTCGCCTGAGTCACACGCATGCCCTTAAAGGCCCTAATCCCCTAACAGACATCCTGGAAGGCAAAGAAGCTTCCGAGACCCGCTCCAAGCTCGTTCACAGTGACGACGTGGCCGACGCTCAAGCTTTGTGAAGGGCCTCAGGGTGTTTGGGCGGCTGACCTCTTGAGTTCTTGGTTTGTGCTCATGAGAGCTCCGCTTTCGTGAGAACGAAAGGGTGAATGACTACCTCTAAGCCTAATACGCCGCCATAGTTTGGTTTGGTGACTTCAGATCAGGGTCTTCAATGCATATCCTTACGGAGGGGCGTATTGGTCAGGGGTTTACATCAAAGCTTACAGGCTGATCCGCGTACTCAGTCTGCTCGGGATACTTCGCGAAATCGAGCTCCACCCACAACGTGTGGTTTCATATACATAGTGTACATGTGATGCTCTGCTTAGCAGCGCAGTCTTGCAAGTTGATAGGTCTAGCACTCTTGGATGGACCTGCTTCACACTAAGGATGTTAAATCTAAAGCTTTCATAAGGCAGCAATGATCGGCTACATCTTGGGCGGTTGCCTCCACTGTTGCATCACCAGGAGGTGCTCCTGCCAAAAGTCAACATAAGAAAAAAAACTTTAACTCCTGCAGTAGATCTGACCAATATGAGCTTTTGTTGTGTCTGCGAGTGTTTGAAGCGATCGTTCGTACTTTCACATAGCATCCAACAGTCTCATCCCTGAAACCGTAGGCTCCAAACCCTAAAACTCGTCGACCCCAATCCTGAACTCTGATGCTGAGGACACAGAGGGGCTGGACCCCGACTGTTTCCGCTTGGAATCTCGGAGCCGCATTGATTTATCAGAATCAACAAAACTCGCTGCCACCAACTACGAATAACGACAGAGAATAATCCTACATTGCAAGAAACCCCGACAGCCACCACTGCCGTTCGTATGTCTTGGACGGTTTAGTTTGTACGGTTTGTGGTTGTGGATTCGAAACCTACCAAACAGAATTTTACCTCCACCGTCTTATGCTCTAGGGCTTAGGGCTTGCGTTTGGGGTTGAGGGTTAGGCATGTGGTGCTCTGCCCCGGGCACCCGAACCCTACACTAGGAAGACTGCCATTGCCTGTCGCCACTTTGTAGTGCGCCCTGGAGCTTTACCTCTACACAGAAAATCGAGAATCCAAACCCCAAGTTCCCTTTGCGGAGCAAACTCCAACTTATGGAAGAGAGGAGGCCCCAAACACTATCGCAGAGACACCTTTAAAGCCACACCTCAAGTTTAGGAAGCATGCGGCTGTCCGGCGGATGCATCTGCAACGCTCCATCCGCCCATCCCCGCTCGCAACAGCACGATGACTGAACGGGCGTGGCGCTTCGGATCTTTGGGGCTAGACGAAAATTAGGGTTTCCGGGTGTATGGTCTTTGAGTGAGGCTGGAGAGTGCTTTCTTCGGGTCTTTCTGTGGTTGGGGAGTTAGGATCTTCTGGGTTGGGGGTTTAGGCGCCTGGCTTTGGAGCGATGAGGGATTAGGGTCTTGGTGACTGCGGGTGTATAGCTTGCAGGCCTCCGGCATTTCGAGTTCGTGCTAAGGGGCTCAGGCTGCGATTTCAAAAGTGTAGGAGGTCTTTGTATTGAGATTATACAGGGTTGATGTCCCCTTAGAATCCATTTCGAGGCTTCAGGTGCTCAGCATTCTGAGATTCGTTTGGAGAAGGGTAAGACCTCAGCTCGTGTCAACCCAGCTCCTGCCTGCAACGAGGGCTTTCCTTCAATGTGCTAAAGAGTTCCATTTTCGGGTTCTCTCTGCACCTGAGCCAAGGTCGTGCGGGGCGCCAGTTTGGGTCGGATCGCTTCTTGATGGTGCGGATGCGGAGGCCCTGGGCAATATGGAGTCGGCTTGTGTAAATCTCGCGTTGGGCTGTAGGCTTCACTCAGGATTTAGGCCTTTGGCATGTTTGAGGCTCCGAGTGTCCGGGGGCCGCAACTCGGTGGCCGGGCAGAGCGGACAGGCGGCAGGTGTAGACCGTCAAGGCTGAGAGCCGCTCCTGGCTAGGACCGCAGCTCATCGAGTTTTGAAGCAGTGCAGGAACCCTTATTGTCAGTGGGTGCATAACCTCCTTTCAGGATGCTTTGACAAGACACTGGGCTTTTGCAGGCTTTGGAGTATTTGCTACTTGACTCCAGAAGGGATGAGGGGAACCCAGAGAACCGGTTGTTCTGGCTTTTGTCGCACTTGTGGTTTTCTCTCGGAGCAGGTTACGGCCACCCGAGCAGTTTGACTTCCTTCGGCGGAGGTGGCGTTTGCTTTACTGGAAGGCGAGTGTTTGTGTGTGCTTTAGTGGTTCACTTTGTATTTGGGGTTTGGGCTTGAGGATTTATGCCTTCGGGTTTTAGGATTTAGGGTATTTAGGGTTTGGGATGGCTTGGAATTTGGATGTTCTGTCATTGAGTTGCCGGTGGGATCACAACATTTTTTATTGTTGCGGGACGCATAGCCATCCATGGGGCTAGATCACCACGCTGCGCAGGGCAACGGCCTGCACCCAAGGCGTAAACAAAGCAAGCCCCATTCCCTGAACCGCCCTGCAAATCCTGTGATATGTTGAAACGGACCAGTGTGAAAATCATGAGTTTGCTAGCGCATGATTACAGATGAGCTCAACCATAATGGTTGCTTAGTCGTGCACTTCGCTGCTAGTGAGCCCTTCTACTACGACCCATTCGCCGATCACGACTGTGGGATCTATTATCTCTTTTGGCCCTCAATCTCATGAAACCACCTCACCAAGACTTGGGGCTGTTTGAGAATGGCGATCCCTTAAGTTATCGGAGCATGGATGAAACCTTCCGGTTTGCGTATTCGCGGAGCTTTCGAAGTGCAACCTGAAAACCTGATCCTCGAAAGCGCCGAAGCTTTGAAAGGGGTTTTGTGGCGAACTTTTGTGGATTGGCTTTAGGGTTTTCCGGGTTCTCACTTGCTTTGTGTATCATGGAGGTACCTGATCAAGTCACCTACTTCGCAGAGAAGGGCCCTGGCTTGGAGGAGCTGTTTTCCTAAGCACAGAATTCATAGTAGCTGGACCCTACAGGCCCTAAACCCAGGCACGTTAGCTCCAAGCCATCAGATGCAGGAGCAGAGCGTGGAGACCGTGTGGAACGAGCTTCTGCCCATGGCGGTCAATCAGGACCCCTGCATATAGAGCAGATTGAATAGTCGGAAACTGGGTTCCCAGCTACTCGAAAATGAGAGCTTGCTCTACTGCAATGCAAGATCAATAATGCCTTTCCGTTTCCTCGTACTTAGTTTCTTGAGGCTTTTTTAAAAGCTTCAGCTCGTGTAGTCGGCTACAGATCAGTGCCGACATCCACGCTGACGAATAGTCCCAAAGCAGCACAGAACGTCCATACTCAACAAGGTGCGACTGTTCAAATGGCCATCTTGAACGTGACCATGAAGGAAGTGTGTCATTTCTAGAAAGGGCCAGACGAGGTGATCTGCACCGACTACATTGGTAGCCAGCTGGTGAAGGTGGACTTTGAGGGTGGTGAGGTGGAGTTCCACAACGGCTTGGGTAAGTCCGTGCTCTGGCAGCGGGGAGGAAGAAGAATGGGTTGCAGCCTCCCCAGCAGAGCATGGCAGGTGGTTGGAGTGACAGGCGGGGAGGCTGGGAACGCCTGAGAAGCACCAGCCTCTTGAAGCATATTTTCAGATCGGGTGTTCTGACTGCAGTCGATCCAACTGGCGAAGTCCATGTGCGAGTCGGAGTTGCAGAAGGCTGAAGGTATTTCCAAAGGGGTGTGTTGCAGCTTGTTTGTAAAACCCAAGCAAGCACCTTCGCCTTGAGATTGCTGAAGACGAAGCGAGATGTGAATGCCAGGATCTCTTGAGACCGCTCGAGATCCCTGAAGATCAATAGTCGCAGTACCAACAACTATAAGATACAGCAAGAAAATTAGTCATAATACTGCTGATCGACGGTATTGGTAGTACTAATACTGCTGCTAACGGCAATAAGAGTAAACGTGATGAAGCCAACAGTCGTAGTCGTAATCGTAATCATGATTGCGACAACCTGGTTGCTCACTTCTAACATTCGTCCAGAATTCACATTGTCTACAGAAACGTATGGAGAGCGACCGTACGTTAACTGCCGCTCTTCCGTTCCTTGACATCTCAGAGCTTGCTTGATGTCAGGGAGTCGGGGCAAGATCCCCGACTAAGGAGTTTTCTCCAAGGTTTACGTCCGAGACTTTGAATCCTAAGCCGCAACGCCCGAGCAGCGATGTTTTTCGTTATCAAGTTCTTGATTCGGATATGCAAGTGATGTGCTCCAACATCCCACGCTTCAGTATAGTATCAGTACTAGCAGCTACTAGCAGTCTTCAATACACACAGCAATCACAGCGCGATGGGGCTGCTACTAGAAATTGCTGGAAATGAAACGGCACTAATGCGGGTGACAATCACAGTACAAGCTAGCGTTGCAAACAAATCCCTGCAGGACATGACGCTGTGCAAGTTCAACCAACGCTTGCAGCTGTCCTTTTCTGAGACGCGAGCGGACACCTGCCTGTCCGTGCGCCTGGCAGAGGACTTGTGGGATTCGGAGCGTGGCTTGGCTTGAGCTTGCTCGCACAGCCGGAAGTGTGGCCGAAGGGGAGAAGTTGGCATCGAGTACCTTTATGTTCGCAGGAGCTGAGGAGTTTCTGCATGAGGTCACACTGGTTGCGCATCCATTTCTGTATCGCGCTCTCCCGGATGTGCACCAGGACTCTGGTGCCAGACTTTGAGCCCCAACCGCCGAAGGCATCGAAAAACCCAGCGAACAGAGCACGCAAGTCTAAGTCCGCCCAAACCTTACACCCAGAAAGTCCTCACTACCCAGTACTTAGACGTAGCCCAAAGCGTAAAGCCCACAGCTTAGTTATCTCGGTATGAGTCCAAACACCGGCGAGGTCGGTTTTGCCTTTCCGATGGCTGCGGCTGTATCTCCCAGGGAGCCGCGGAAGCCGTGGCTGCAAAACTGGGCTTCGACGAGGTCCCCAGCGCCTTCCAGGCCATACTTTGGGGTTCAAGCTGGTGTTACATGGGTTCAATACTGTATGGACAATTCGAAATTCGACAAGGGTTTCCAGAAGGCGTGCGATGCCAGTAAAAGTATAAAGTAAATACTAATTTGAAGCGAAAGCAGATCCATGTGCTTCTTCCAAAAGAGTTTCCACGGGCAGACGATGAGTACAGCTGTTGCGTGCAAAAACCCTGCTGCATGAGGTCTTCGAGCCTTCAGGTCCGCTGCAGGATTTAGATATGTTTGCCCCGGTGTACCATTGTATGTACTCCTACTCGGATACCACAGGCCGTTTGTCCATCAGCAGGAGTACTTCAGCTGCTGCTATAGTTTCAGCAAGCACTAACTAGTCTAGGGCAGCAGGCAGAAGCCCACAGGCGACAACAAAGCCACGCAGAGTCAAAACTTCAAAGAGCCTCAACACTGTCGATGCATACGCAGAAAGAAGTGCACCCAGCACGCTTTGGTCTTGCTGGTCCCCGTTTCTTCCAATGGCATCGGCATCGTATTCCAAAGTGATTAGACTTCAGATTGGACTTCAGAGTCTAGGCTTGAGGATGTTGGGGTAGAAGGCCTAGTCTCCACGCTTCTGCAGAGGCGCGCTGCGGCCCCTGGAAGGGCCTCTGGGTGTTGGACCCCCGGCTGGGCTCAGGCGAGGATACAGCGTAGAGGTTTATGCGGTTCTGAGGTGAGCACTGTTTCGGAGAATTTTTGAGTTGGGCTGGTACCGGTAGCTTGTTTAGGAGGTTACGACGGAGAAGTTCCTGTGCGCAGGCTTTGGGAGTAGGGCTCTGAGGGTCGAGTACGTGGGACGTCCGTCGGGACTCTGCTCTCGATCGGATCGAGAGTTTCATATGACTTTTCTCGCCTCACTACGAATGCGCTGACCCAGCGTTTCTCGAAATCTGCAACAGAGAACGAGCCTCATGCAAGTGCTTTCACAGTTGTTCCTGATGCTTCCATTCCCGCCAGGCAGAGGCCAGAACAATGCCAGGTCCTTTTCTTTTGAGGCTGATGATGCTGATAGTAGCCCTCACAGGTATGAACCTGGTCGTCCGGCCATCGCAGAAGAAATACCGTCCCCTGGCAGAAATCCTCCAACCCCCTTTCGGAGTGTATTCAGGGATTTGGTGACAGGAATTGCAGGCCCTCGTGGCTGGACCAGGCGGCGTGAGCGCTTTGAGGCCCTCAGACTTCGGGAAAGCAGCGTAGATCCGACGACAGGCCCTGAACCGAAAAGCCGAGGCTAAAGGTAACGAAACGAAGGTTTGGGGTTTGGTTTTCCTGTCGTCGCGCGACAACACCTCCCCACGCGAGGTCTCAGTTGCGAGACAGAGGAGGATCTTAATCTCTCCTTCGAAGTGATCAACACATCTTCCAGACACTGGCATTGCTGCCTGACTGCCAACTCGATCCAGGCCCCCTTGCAGAGCAAACAACTGGCGCGGGACTTGCTAGGAGGAGAAGGACGGTGCCTTTTATCAACCGTGTATGTACGACTTAGTCTTGGTCCCACACCCTATGCCCTGAGTGTTTCCGGATTTCCGAGCCCTGCACTTAATTTGGATTTGGAGTTTTGCTCTCGGGGTGTGTTGACGTTTACTCAAGTTTCTATAGAGGCTCCACGAGCGTAAGGGCTTGAAGTTCAGTAGTTGCTTCAAGGTTGGATTACCTGGCGGGAGCTTCTCTTACTGGTGTTGAGAGATATAGTTGTAGTAGTGTGCCACGATCTCCGCACTTGAGAACCCTTGCTGCAACCCTGCTCAAACTCATACAAACCCCGCTTCTGAAGCCCTTTTGGAAGCTTACGACAGACAATTACCAAAGCAACCCTAAACCCTACACCAAAACGCAAACCGCAACAAAGCATTCCAAGGACCGTACACCCCTCCCAAATGGTCACCCAGAAAGCAAAAGAGCAGGCTCTGGAGAGCCTCGGAGTCTCGGCGGAGACTTTTGTGAAGCTCCAGCAGGAGACGGGCTTCTTTTGAAGGGGGTTTGGGTGGTCAGAGTTTAGGCAGGTAACGATTTTAAACCGTGATTCGCGACTCGAGGCCCCGCAGCAAAAGCATTCGTCAGGAGGTGCTCGATGCCATTGTGCCCCTCCTGAAGGGGGACGAGGCGCTACAGAAGGGGCTTAGTCTTTCGGGTTGATAGTAGAGGAGTAGTGGCAGCAGCAGTAGTAGTAGCAGCTGCAGGAGTAGAAGCGATAGTGGTAGTCGTCGTCGTGGTGATCGCCACAATGATGATCGTCGTCGTGGTGGTGGTGGTGGTGCCGGTCGTCGTTGTGGTGGTGACTGTCGCGGTAGTGCTCGTCGTGGTAGTGGTGATGGTGGTGGTGATGAGTTGGTTTGAATTTTTGTGGCCAGACCACCATGACAAAGTTCGGAGCACTTCCGGTGACAATCCCCATATCCCGGCAAAAGAAATTCGAGACTCTTCTATTGCGAGCCGGGCTCAGAGTTTAACAGTTGTTGGCCTCCAGTTTGCGTGAGAAGCCAAGTTGCAGCCTCAAACACAATCAAAACGAAGAACGGCCTGGAATCCGCGGCCATCTGCATATATTGAAAACCGAAAACCAACCTACAGCTGAAACTGTGAAGAACCCTTCAGCTGCAAGACGTGGACTTCAAGCTCCAGTTCCATTTTCAGGCTTTTGGGCGGCTTTTGGTATATTGAAACACTGGGAAAACACGTATACTGTGAAGGCTTTAGGAAGAGAAGGAGCCCATATCATACTTACACGGGTATACTAGAACACACCCCAAACCATATGCCAATATTCCAGCCTCCTTATATATGTTGTCCCGGGACAAGATAGGCAGGCTGTCGGTACTTATGGGTGTGTCTGTGGACAAAGAACATGTTACTGTTCGCGGTGCTTCTCCACGCAGCTTCTCAATTGCAGGCTTCTGGCCATGCTGCGCTTGAGCGACTGCTGAACGCCCAGATCATCAAGGCGCCACTGGGAGTGGTGGTGGTGGCGGCAGCCAGAAGAGCCGGTTAGTGCGATAGACTTTTTTCAGCCAGGGGTCACCTAGCTTTCAGCTGCATGCCGGAATGCTTGGGAAGGCGGCTTTGGATGCGCGGTTGCACTCGTAGAACTACCCTTAACTTGACCCTGGCAAGATACGGTCCCAAGAAGATCAACACACCTCTATTACCCAAAACGCCGAACTTCGCTGCCAGGCAGGCCTCCAGAAACCCTTGCATTCGTTCATGGACCTCCAGGTGGGAAACCTGCGGCCTTTGAGCTTGAAGTGTTTTGGGCTCCCGCGTGGGAATTCCAGCTCCCACTGACATGTGAATTCCGGGTTTGGGTGGCAGAGCTTAGACGAGGGCTCCCGATGAACCCGTACTTATAAGATTGTCATGCTTGAATAGGTGAGGCTGAAGGCGCTAAGTCTAAGGGTTCAGGGCCTCAGTTTTCTTGAGGCTCTAGCTTAGACTTAGACGTCGTAAGACAATCAGAGCAGAAATTGAACACTTCGACCGCCTAAGGGTCTAGGCCGACCCCCACAAAGCCTTAAACCCAAGACATTCATTGGATAGTTCTCAGCGACTGAAATACGGAATCCAACAAAACGACGGAATGTTGAACTTGAAGGCGTTCCCGAGACCCTGAGGCCCAAGCTTGACATGGCACTAATCTGCTCAGCCCGTCATGACGATTATTGTTGTCATGGCTTTGGAATCGGCACCGCTCTGTACAGATAGAAGCCCCAGCTCCAGTTCCGATGACGGCTCAATGCCAGACCCCTGACGACCGAACTGAGAAGATTCTAAGGCGTATGAAGTCAACCGCCCCAGCTCTAGCAAAGAAACTCTTCTCTGTCTATCTATGCATCATTGTCTGTCTATCCATCCATCGACCATGCAT
The DNA here is from genome assembly GCA_003297005.1 of Symbiodinium sp. clade A Y106. Lineage (NCBI taxonomy): Eukaryota > Dinophyceae > Suessiales > Symbiodiniaceae > Symbiodinium > Symbiodinium sp. clade A. Next base: position 74,776 of record BGNK01001588.1, read on the forward strand.
CCACCTATCCATGGATCGATCTGTTTTTCTATCTCTGTGTTACAGAAATGAAAAGCGGAATACAAATCCTCCTGACGTTCAGTCCCAGATCCTTTCCCAGGTCCCATGGCAGGAGCCCAACTTCGTAGACCTCCGCTTCCGGGTTTGTACCGACCTCCGGCGTCGTGCCGGCGAGGACCTGCCTGGCCCTGGCATTCCATCGTGTCTGCAAGACTCGCATTAGGGTGGAGAGCTGGTTTCAACGTAAGTAGCAGGAGAAGGAGTAGGAGTGGTCTTCGTTGTATTTGGTGTTGTTGTATCGTTCTGGTAGTAGAAATAGAAGTTGCCGGTAGTAGATCCAGAAGAAGCAGAAGAACAGCTCCTGGAAGAGTAACGCAATGCAACGGGTAAGATAGCGGAGACAGCAGCTTCAGTGATTGGTACTTGTAGGGCTGGTCATCATGGCGAGCTAGCCGATAGTAGCTACACCTGTAGTATCAAAAAGTGGCTCAAGACACCTGTAGTAGCAAAAAGTGGCTCAAGGCCCCGTTGTGGAGTCTGATGTGCTTCTTGCTGGAAGCTCGGTCCCTCCTCTGGGCCATTGCTGTGCAGTGCTTAGCCTCGCATCCAAGGGTTCGTCACAGCAGCCACAATAGATCGTAGTCTTGCCTGCACGGTCAGGCATCCTTTAAAATGCAGATATGGCTGCAGCGTAGCCCAGAGCTCTAATCGAATTGTTCAGGTGCGTATCCCAGCTGCCGTACTTCGGCTCAGGGGCGATTGGAGTAACTATCCAAATAGCTTGAGGTGTTTGATGTTTATCGAGGCTTTCAGACTTCTCTGGCGAAGGCTCGATGCAGATTGCATCCTTGAGCATGCTGATCTTTTGTGTCTGCACTAAAGAACGCGAGATCTGTTTCCCTTACAAATCTTAAGGACAAGACTCGGCACAAGGACGAAATCTGCTAGCAGCCACGTCCCCGAGCCTCAAACAAAGCCTAGTCACAAACGGACCTTGCCGCAGGTTTGGCTTAAGCATCTGTGCACGTTTGGGGGGCCTCGATAGTTAGTGTACGTGCCATGATGCTCCTCGTCTGCTCGGCTGTCAACTTTTTGAAGTGTTGGGAATCCCCACGTCGAGACGTTCATGGTGGTGTTTCTGCTTGCAGGTACATAGTAGTTAGAAGGAGGGTGTGCCTTGTATGTAACGTGACAAAGGGATCCAGATCCAAAAAGTTCCCGCTATGACCGCCCTTGTTGCGAGCAGCCTCAGTTCCTCAATTTGTACCTGAGCCTTGCAACCTTAAACTCGTCTGGTAGAGGTCCCAAAACCTTTAAAGCCTCCTTCACCGAGGCAAAATCCGCCAAGTGAAGCTCTCTTCATCACCGGCCTCCCCAAAGATTGCACGAACGACTTCGCCAGATCCATTTTTGGTCAGTATGGCACGGCGACACGCCTGAGAAGGGAGGCTTTACATGCGAGGCTCACAACATTTTGGTTTTCTGAATGGGAGACCTGTCTGCCCTGCACAAACGTTTACCAGCGTGGTTTTAGATTGCGATTGGGTTGAAGTTCGCTGCAAAGACGAAACCCAACCATCAAAACTCGTTAAAGTGGACTTGGGCTGTAGCAGTTGATCTCCTTCACTTTCGGACTCTTGGAGCTACTGGCGCAGGGTTTCAGCTTGTACTGAAACTCGGCCGCCAAGAACGCGGCCAAGCCTCGCCTCGGATTCTGAGGTGAAAGACGTGAACGTGCTACCAGTGCTCGCAGGCAAGGAGGCTGCAGCTGCCATCGTCCCGAAGCAGCACAGCACTTTCCTAAAGCTTTGAGAGGTTCAAGAGGTGACTTCAGCGTGCAGGTGAAGATGAAAGCACTGCAGCGATAGCTACAAGTTGCTTATTACCTCGAATTAGCGCGGTTGTTTGCCTTCTGAAGGTAAACACTTCCGACACCCTCTATCACTAGCATGTCCTCTCATCCTTCACACAACCGTGCTACACAATCGCGCGAAGTTAAACAACTTGTATCAACAAGCAACGTTATGCACCCCGAGGAGGCCGCAAGCACAGCCGAAGCCCTAAACAGCCCAGAGACGGAGCGCTAGAACGAGGTGTGACAAGATTCCTCAATCGCAGTCTGCACTTCCAAGGAGTTCTTGTTGACGGACTGAATACAAGCTGCCATGTTGTGAGAATGCCATATTAACAACAGCGTTTTTCAGTTAGTTCTCGGACCGTGTCCATCTCTATCTGCTATGAAGCACTTGGAAGATCTTGGAAGTTGGTTTGTGTTGGATGTTGGCTCCGTCCTACAGAAACAGTTACATGCCATCTGTAGTTGCAACAGCCAACCGAAGGAGTACAGGCTAGTGGGTATACCGGCAGAGGGTTAGAGGCAGCTGCGAGGAGGGTTTGCGGTTCTTAGTTCCCCTGAAGTCATCAACAACCCTAACTCAGACTCCCCGCTACCTCCTAACTAGGTCACGATGACCAGTGTTGATGACGCGAAGTGGATCGTGGAGCACGTGAAGCTGGGCTGAAAAATGGGGGCTGGCGGCTCTGGCATGACGGTCCTAACCTTCGCTTTGAAGCTAGCCACAAAACCGCAACCCGCCTATGCCCTGAACTAGGCCACAAGCCCTAACCCCTGAAGACCAAAAGACCTCCGAAGCCTGCAACCCAAAGCTCGAGCTCAGGAATGGCAACGTGCCTCAGAGCCTGGTCTCTCCCGTGACTTGGGGAAAAGTTGGAGGGTTTGGGGTTCAGAGTTTAGCAGTTTAGCTACAGTACCTCATGTGTTTTTAAGCTTTGGGAATTGAGGGATGAGTAGGGTTTAGCACTTGCAGCATTCATGGTTTAGGGTGCTTTATTCTTGCTCGCACGTTCCCTTCTTCAAGCTTTATGTTTTGGGTCTCTGATTTACTTGGGAGTATATGCATTACTTCTCCTGTGCCGCTTGATACGTGGAGGATTGGGCCTTCTCCCTTGTTCTGGGACCTTCAAACTCAAGTTCTTCTTGACGGCGCCTCTATCTCTGCGAATTGAGATGAAACTTCAGTGCTTCAATTCACTACGGAGCTTTTCTATTCTTCTACAGCGCTTGGCAAGATTGTGTAATGCTTCGATGGGGCTTTCTTTCGGTCTCTTTGGTGCGTAAGGTTCACGGTTTCGAGTTTCGGCTAACACTCGGCCACAGTTGCAGGTCCCTTTCAGATCCTTTCAGCACCACGGCCTAAGATCTAACCCTGTAAGGAGTAAATGTCCATGGGTTCGTTCCCCCAGATTGACGAGCCGCGCAACCTCGCATCAGGTGACCGTCCAATTCGCAGCACCCAAGAGCGGCGGCAAGGGAATGCTGAAAGGCGCGATTTGCTGCGAGCTGTTCAGGAGAGCTTGGTTCTGGAGGTTACCGAGTCGTGAGCTCGTGTAAGGTGCGGGATAGTGCGCGCTTCGGTTGGTATTCAGCAGTCTATATTGCGAAATTGCAGACTCTGTTTTGCGATGACGGGGCGAGCATTATGTTTTCTCGTTTGTATTTTCCATAGAGTAGCGCCGGAGCCTAAGCGCAGATTAGATGCCCTAAACCCCGCACTCTGCATATTGTGGTGCTCAGACCACTTCAGATGCCTTGGACGGTTTTAGGACCCCAAACCTTCACGGGGAGTTCTCAACAGCATTACAAGCGTTATTGTTGTTTTCGCTTGCAGCCACCTGTCCTTATCTTCAGCTTGGCCAAGAACTAAAGAACCAGAGGGCCTAGGAACCCTGCCGCCCACTACCTGCAGCAGGCATGGGCGGTATGCCCGGCAAGGGCGGAATGATGGGCGGCGCCGCCGCTGGCGGGAAAGGTGGCATGATGGATGCGCCTGGGCAACGAGCTTTGGGGTGTAGGACACCTCGAAGGCATGCAGGTTTTGCTTTGGACCACCCTGGCTGTTGGGTTCTGATATACTACAAGGGCCAGGGTTGGAGAGCGAGTTGATCGATGTGCTTCTCAACCGAGCGGCTTTCGGTGCACATAGATGCAGGATCAGATTTTGTATGATGTGACCGGTCTCTTACCCCTGACCCTAAGACAACCCTTGAAGCCCTACCAGGAGCCTAGGTTCCGCAGGGTCCAGATACACCCCAAACCCGAAGCCGGTTTCAGATGCCCGGCAGAAGTGCCTCACGAGCCTGGATTTGCAGCATTCCGTCCCAAAGATCAGGCTGTAGGACCTCCTCAATATCTGATATCAAGGAGTTGCAATGAAAACCAAAGCCCTCCCAAGAAACCTTCCCCGACGAGATTCCTCCGTGATCGAGACAACTCCCTCCCACCCCAGTCGAATCGCAGAGGTGATGCAGCTCCTCGTGAGTGCTCTGGGCGGCCTAGGTGGCGGCGCCCTCGCCGGCATGGGTGGAGGCAAAAGTGGGAGCCGTGGGTTGAGGCTTTTGGTCTGCTTCGAGATCGACAGCGTTCCGGGTCTTTGCCATCATGACACCGCATGGTCCCACGATTGCAAGTGCTGTTTGCATCAGAGTCGTGGTTAAACGTCTTTTCTTTGATTTCTAGTGGGCACCATGATTCTTTGTAGTCGTCTTCGTGGTATTGCAACTTCTGCTGGCACTGCTTGTTAGTACCACTAGTCGCTGAGGGCCCAAGAATTTCAGGCCAAGGTTTAGGACCAGAGTTTAGGGCTTCGCGGCTAGAGGATCAATGGTTGAGGGTTGCGAGGCTTAGGTGCCAGGGTTCAGCGAGAGCCCATCCCAAAACAGAAATGACTTCTAAATTCGCCGAGCCCAAGTCCCAGAGGGTTAAACGAACGAAAACAAGAAGTGCCTTGATTCAGTTGCCAATGCCAGAGAGACTGAAAGCACCGATGGGAGGCGGCGACTGGGGCGCTGCTGCCTGGGGTGGCGGCGGCAAGGGTTGGGGAGGAGGCGGCGGCAAAGGCCAGGAGGGCTTTGGGTTTGTAGGGATTTCAATAAATTCAGGCTATCAGACTTAGGGTGGGAGTTCTGGTGCTTCTGTAGTTCTTTACCACTGTGGCTGGAAGACCAGCGAGATGCACCGAGGGCTTTTCTTGTTGCAGAGCTTGGTGGTTTGGGTTTGGCGACGGTTCTTGATTCGCATTCCTTTGCCCCTATAAAGTTTCCCATAACCCCTGATATCATGACCTCGTGGATACCTAAAGCAGGCTCCCTTCTAGAGGTAACCCTTTCGTGCGCACGCATCGTGTCACGAACAATGAGGGCGCTATGTACCGCAAGGGAATCCTGATCCGCGGGCCTTCCGATCTATCCGAGTCACATGGCTTCACAGGGGCTCCGTTTGAGGGGTTTGTGGGTTGTGCCCTAAGCTGGAACTCCCGAGCCGTCTCGGCCAGGCACAGGCAAAGCAACCGGCGCGCGACCACCTTCCAACAACTGCCTCTCGACTGAGCGGGTTTCCAGGTAGCGGAGTTTGGGAACACTACATTCTGAATCCTGGGAGGCTCTCGACAGGTCCCCTGATCAAAGCCCCGTGCGCCCTTGCCGTATGAGCATTTATTCTTAAAGGTGTGGGGCAGATTCCATGGTGTTCAGCCGGCATATGTCGACATCATCGAGACCCAGACCCCTCATGCTGACATTGTCGGTTGGTGCCCACCTTGGACAGTCAGCCCGATATGTCGTGCACCCCAAGAACCGCTGCTTGCGGATGTTTCGAGGTGAGACATGTCGCGCGTAGGGGGCGCAGATGTGCCGCTGCCGGAAGTTGGTCGAAGTGTGCGGTGTGCAAAGTGTTTACACCTTGAGAAGTGTGGGCCTCCAGGAACTCAACCAAAGACTGCCTTCCCTTGTCGGGAGAAGAAATGAGTAGTTTTCAGTATTAGACTTACGATTCCCTGATCCTTTCAGTAGCCCTTTCATCCCTACAGACCCACCCGGAAACCATAGTTCAATTTTACGCGCTAAGAAGATCCGAGGTGCCCCAAAACGATTGACTTCTTGAAGCCTTCTTGCTTTTTTCAACGCCCCACTCAAACTGTATTCAAAACAGCCCTATGTCTCTGTAGACCTTGAATGACAAACGCCGAAAGAAGGACTCCTCTTGGTGGAACTCCGATCCACTGAGGCCTCAGACTGCAGGGACTGCCCTTCTCGGCGACCGAGGACGAGGTGGGCCGGGTCTGAAAAATGCGAGTACCACCATTGCTTAGGCTTCTTTAAGGTGGTTCCATGGTGTTAATACAGACGTGCTCCAGAACCATCTTGTAATTTTCAAGCCCCCCATGTCAAGATATGTGTCCCTGTCAATACTTAATACTGAGCTGAGGATACTGTACAGGTAGAAGCAAAAAGCGCGCTGTCTTAGTTATGGTAATAGATTAAGTTAGCAGGAGCCAGGAAAGAACAGCTGAACTCCTAATCCCTGAACACCTGTTGAGTTTGAGGTTTTGTCATGGTTTAGACCGGTGTACATGAAGCGTCGGAGTTGCCTCTGCTTGCTTCGAAGGAGGTTTGTGGAAGTTGTACGTTTTGAAGGTTTGGACTGGAGGATTCTGATGCAGGTTTCTCGGGGTTTGAGAGCTCTTGGGGAGTTTAGGGTGTAGGAGGAGTTAGTGATTTCAAGGGTTGTTCGGCCTTGTCGAGCGGCTTGTTGTGTTGCGGGGGGTTGAAGCCAGTAGAAGTGTCTTTGCGGTGCTCACGACCTGAACCCAGGAGCTCAAAACAAAGCAGCCATGATGGCTTTATCTAGAAATTCCACACGTTCTCAGCCCTTACAAGGCGATCCATGACTCGATGCCTCGATCTGTAACTCTTGATCTCTTCACGAAGGATCCATTAAAACAAGTGGCATCACCCAAGACATTGCAGGAGAATGCTCACATGAAGCCTCATGAGAGCCCTATAGCACTTCGCGTCTTTCGTGCCGCTGTTGCCCTTCGGGTAGTGCTCTCACCATTCAATGAGCCCGAACCCGAAATGCAAAGCCTTTTTTCTCAAGGTGAGGGCATTCTTCACTGGCTACCAGATGACCGGCAGGATTCACCTGAAGGCACCAGTTTGGCGCGCTGTCGTTGAGCATCTCGTTTCCCGCTTCGGATCGGATGCACCTTTTTGACGGTTTCTGTGCTGGTTCATAGATGTGTGGTTTATTGTGGTTGGTTTGAAGTTTCGGACTGCCTACACCCTTAGCCCGAAGCACTGGTTTGGGTTGCCGAAAAACCCACACCTGAGACCTTATCTATTTTTGGTGAGTGCTAGGTTGCAACGTGTTAAGATGGGAAAGACCGCTAGAAGCAAAGACCGGAGCCGACCGGTGTCGGCATTCGGCGAGATTAGGGGCGAGAGCTTTCGGGGCAAAGCTGCCGGTACTGGCTTCATCTGAAGGAACCCCGCAAAAAGCTCCTCCAATGTAGAGTCCCCTCCCTCAAGCCCGGAAGCATCACTGCAAACGCACAAGCGGAGAGTCCAAAGTCCCTGACTCTTGAACTCAGGAAATCGCGTTTGCAGATTCAGCTGCATTGCAAGAAATCTTCGCCTAAGGTGAGTATGTACTTTTGATAGGCAGAGTCCCTGACAGTTCAAGATCCCCAACATCAAGAATAGATTCCCGGAAGCCTCAAACTTCGCAGGTTGCCTCAGCAAGGGATAACTCGTGAGCCCCAAGCTGAATACTCCTCATCATTTGAGCCCACGCTAGATGGACGACTCCGGCCGCCCTTCGGGCATCGGCTTTGTCGAGTTCGTCTCTGCAGAGGAGGCAGATGTGGGTTTGTGTTGAAAGCATGCGGGTAATTAGGTCGGGGTCCTGTTAGCAAGGGCGACCCTGCTACACTCCGGCCAAAGCTTGAGGGTCCCATGTGTCTTGCAATTCCCAGACGAGTAAATGGGACAATAATCGTGATGATATACGTACCAATCACTGAAGGCAATTACACAACGACAGTCCGGGCTACTTCTCTGGAGACGGTCGTGATGACGAGGAGGAGGAGGAGGAGGAGGAGGATCATGATGATGATGATCATCATGGTGATGGCAATGATATCCGCGTATTCGCAGGGAAGGTCAAGAACAGTGACAGTCATAGTCCCATAATCCCGTAAGAGCATGGCTTCAGCATCAGTAGCTGTACTGGCTGTCAACAGCAGTAGCAGAAGCATCCAAGAAAGAGCGCAACAACCGCGACCACGGCGACGACGATCGGAATTAACACCCAAAATGCAGCAATAATCAGAGAACATCATCTGAACCCGAGGTAACCTCTCTCGACCCCAGAAGTTCAACGCTTTGGAGTTTCGGTGATTATGGGATCATGGATCTGAGGACGGACTGCAAGAGTTTCGCTTTTTTGATTTCTGGCGTTTGGCCGTGGCACCTGTGGACGTGGGATGAATCTAAAGCTGTTCGCGCTTAGGGGTCGTTTGAAACTACCCATTAGCCGCATTTCGACAGAGTCCTGACGCACACGCACACACCTCAATGCTGCTTTACAGCGTAGCCTGCAAACCCGTGAGGTCCAGGGTAAAGGGTTCAAGATCTGCAACGTGCAAGCCGCGGAGAGGGCGGGGGTGGTGGTGGTGTGATACTGGGGATTTTGCCCGAGAGTTGACAAGGGATCAGTAGTCTGGAGCAATGCCCGAAGGCGTTAAACTTTAAACCAAAAGCCGTCTTGTCCTCTAAGCCGGGAGTGTTCAGGCTAAATCTCATGGCGAGCATGTCTCGAAGAGACTGGGTCGACTTGGGCCTAAACGCCCTCTGCCCGAACACAGCAAAAAGCAGTCACCAGAGACATATACAAGACGACACGAACTCCCATCCGCCCAGGCTAAGAGAGCCTACACTGAGAAGAACTTCCAGACAATCGGCACAAGGCCTCGCGCCTGCACAATAGTTCAGGGTCCAGGGCGAGTCTGGTTTGTTCCCACATGTGAGGTGTGGTTTAACTTGTCCAAACCATAGTGCTATTCTGTGAATCAGACTCCACACGACGAGACGTGTACAACAGCCATTGCACTATCGACAACCGTTGGGCATCTCATGTAAGGAACAAGGAACATAACGTAGCAACGGCTTATGCTGAGAAAAGCCCTACACCCCACACCTCAAACAGTTGTGTTCAGCAGGTTGCTTTTGTGCTGGCTTAGTACGTTGCGACTGTTAGGTGGCGTAGGTGAATGTTGATTGTTTGTCTGTGTGTCGGTTGATTTGTTCGGGTACTGGATCGAAGTGTGTCTCCGCTTCCCTGTCCATCGAGTAGGCAGCAGCACCAAAATCTTGGCGGTGGTCCTAAGCCCCTGGGCCCTAAGCCATACACATAGGTGACCCTAAATCCTTGAACCCCTAGTGGCAACACTCCTAGTCCTGAACCCCAAACTGAAAGCTTGGGGTTTTGCGCTTTGGGTTGACAGGGCTGGGGATTTCCACAAGCTCAGCCGGCCCGGCCAAGGTACGTCGAACTCATGGAGGCCATGAACCTCGGCTCACGAAACTCTGGGTCTGGGAGTGTTCTGAGATTTCTAGCTTCTATGTGAGTCCATGTGTGTGTTGTGTTTTCAGGGGTTCTGGTTTTAGGGTTTTGTGTTTTTTGGGAATTGGTATTGGTTGTTGGCGTCGGGGCTTACGATTTCAGGGACATAAATTGAGAGCATTTTTGGTATGTGGACTTTTACGTTTGAGCACTGCGGTTGGCCTGAACGGACCATGATCCAAAGTACGAAGAGATCACCGTCTAGTCTTATTGAGGTCATGCGAAATGGGATCAAACGAACCGGACGACTCTGGACTGTTGTCGGGATGGGCCAACGGAGGTGTGATTGACGACTGACCGATGTGATGTAGACACCATGTGCAAAGTTAGAAATCACACTGAGAACACACGATTCAAGCTTCGTTTTATGAGCTAGTCAATTTTCGAAACGCGGCTTGAAGAAGAGCTGTCACGAAAACGGCAAGAACATAGAGAAAGGACCTGCAGCAGAAGTCGTCGTCGTCTCAGTCGTCGTCCAGGTCCTTGTCGTCGTAGTAGGAGTAGGAGTAGTAGGAGTAGTAGTAGTAGTAGTAGTAGCAGTAGCAGTAGTAGTGGTAGTAGTAGTAGTAGTAGTAGTAGTGGTGGTAGTAGTAGTAGTAGTGCTAGCAGTGCAAGTACGCCTATCAGTACTAGTCCCGATACTGCCACAGCGACGAGTAAGCCTACTATTAGACCACAGAAGCAAAGTCGCCCGTCGCTTCGTGCGACGTGTTGCTTTTGGATGCTGCCGTAGTTGTTGGTCTTTGACAGTTGGGCTTTCGGGTTTGGTGTATATGTGTGTGTGTGCATGTCTTCTCCAGGATTTGTCCGTGCGCTTTGGCATCCAAGCTTCATCACGCCCCACACCATGAAGCTCAAAGTCAAACCTCTGCAATGGACCACGGTCACAAGCCAAAGCCTACGACGGCGAAATCCCGGAAGTCCCCCCGGCGAAACTAGCTCACAAACAGCTAAGAAAAACTCCAAGCTCCTCGCAAGCCAAGAGCTCAGGCCTAGGGACATTGACCTCTACTTGAACCATGGTGGCATCCGAGCCTTCTGAAACTAATGGACCTGTGCCTCGGCAGTCACGGCGGTCAGGGTTGAGGGGCTGAGGATTAAGAGATGGGATGGGGTTCGGGGATTTAGGGATTTGGGCGTTAGGGTTGATATATTGGATTTGAATCCCTTGGGGCTCAGGGTTAGAGGATGGGTGTCGGGTGAAGCGGTTTAAGGTCCTGGACTGTCGGGCGTAGGGTTGAGATCTGGGCACGAAGCACTTAGTAATCATACCTTTCCGGAGGGGCTGCCAGATGAATTAGAATGTAAAGCCCTACAAACTTTTTCTTTGCACTGTTTGGCTTTTGTACTCCCTTAAAGGACCGCCTCGTCCTTGTTCAACACGGCGGATTTCAGGAACGGGAGGGTTGAACCTCTTTTCCTCCCACTCCTGAAGTGTGCCTGCAGACACTCGGACCTGTTACCAAGTAAGGCCGGCCGAAGATCGAACGCAACTCCAAGCAATGCGGTTGCCACTCCTACTGTGTCTCAAGAGTTGACTACAGTGAGGGAGCAAGGTTCTTCTGAGGCTTTCAGATTGCTTTCAGCAAAGCTGTCTGCAGCTGATGACACGCATTGGCCAATTCTGAGCTATGAGTGGCGATTTGGGAGTGATTCAGAGATATGAGCCAGCCCCGCGATTGACCATTCAATGAACTCTGTAAGCTTGTCACCATCCTATCATGTGAATGAGAATGTCGTCATGATGCTCCAACATAGACTCATCTACTTCACTTAGCGCACACGATCGAAGATTGCTTCTCAGCGGGGGCATGGCCCAATTTGGACATAATGCACCTATCAAGACATTGTCCGGCACTCTGCGACATCCGGCACACGAGAAAGGTCGCGGAAAAGGATTGCAGCTCTTGCGTCAGAGATTGCAGGTAGCAGAGCCCCTCGAAGCATGTGTGAAAGAGGGAGAGCCTTACGGCTTGCCTCTGCGAGGACCTTCGCTTGCCCCTACTTCGAGGTCTGCGCTGCTGGATCGTGGCCGGCTTGTGTTTTATTATCAGGATGATGATGCTGATGATGGTCGAGATGATGAGTGCTGTTGTTATGATGATGTGGAAGAAGAAGAAGAATGCTTGCAGAATACTTGCTTCTCTGAAGCAAAGGAATAATTAGGAAGCAAATAACACGAATCTAAACTTTCTAAACCCCAGAGCCAAAGGAAAGAACCCCTTGCGACTCTGAAAGTGTCTGTGAGGCCGCATCCCAGTGGAAGAACATACTTCTTAACTTTATACAGCCAGCGGCTATGGGTCAAGAGCGGGATCAGCAAACAATACTGCGCAAGGTTTCGGTTCGAACGTCGCAACGCATGCCCGCGAAACTGAAAACTCTGAACTGAGGCCTCAGATGCTCAGCACTGTAAAGCCTCAAAGCCACAACCAGAGTCACCGAAATCCCGAATGGTTAATCCCAAAGCTCGAAGCCCTTAAGCCTACATTCTAAAAACTTGCTCTTATCTGCTTTCTGCTTCACGAGGTTCCCGACCACACGCAGACTCTTCGTGCGGGCGAGTGTTTCATCCAAGCTCCTCACCGAAGCGGTGCCCCATCACTCTTGGGCAAGGAGTCTGGACTCAGTCTGTGCGGGGTTGGGGTGGGATGCTTCCGCGCTTGCGAGGGTTCATGGGTTTAGACTGGGTTTGAAGAATGGAACTTGCGGGGTTTAAGTGTTTATGGTTTGACGGTTTAGCGGCTGGCGGTTTGGTGTGTTGGAGTCGTGGGGTTTGCAGATTGTGGTTTAACACGGCGGTAAGATGTTTGCATGCAGCCACTTGGAGCTCAATCACGTGCAGCACCATTCCTGCACATTCCCTGGGCTGGCCAAACTAGACCGTTTCTGCACAAACGTTGGCTCTTCGATATCCTACTCCCCAGTCCCTACGGCCTAACCGAAATTCCACGACCTTAAAACCTGATCATCCTTAAAGCCTTTCATTCCTCGTAGGAGGTCGTGCTCATCCGAAGCCCCTGCTACCACAACAGCGCGGTGCTCAAGCTTCGGGTTCCCGACGAGCTGCCACCAGGCGATTCTTCGACGGAAGAAAGCCTGGAGTTCAGGGCTCTGTCAAGAGAGATGATCTAGGGCCCTGTAGGATCAGAACTGGGTTCGGGCGTATGTTGTACTGTACCCGTAGTAGGAAATGTTAATTCTTATGATACCGACCCTGCGTCGGCAACATGAAGTTTGGCACCACGCGAGCATGTATAGTCTCTAGTCATGGTTGCATGCTACTTTCTGACTCACTGCGTACAGGCATGTGTATAATATGTGTATGCATGTGATGTGTATATATATATATGTATACAGAAAGAGGTAAAGACACTGAGAGGAACGCATGCATGCCGAGGGACAGCCATTTCTGTAAGTACGTATGATGTACGTGTGTATGTAAGTAGGATGCATGGATGTGTATGCATACATGCATGCATGTGTGCGCCACATATATGTATTTGTGTCCACGTATGCAAGACATTTTTGTGTACCTATCTTGTGTGGAAGAACGGTGAACTTGTGTGCCGTGCTCGGCGTGCTTTTAATGAGTCGGTTCCTCTTGCGACATAAACATAAACTTTCGGTATTGGGACGACATAGTAGGGACAGGTAGCCAGAAGGCAGGCCCCTGCCAGTTTACAGGTCCATGTGTGCTGTGCGGGATCGGATAGATCGCAGCTTCGGAGTAGTAGCATATTCCCCTCGCGAGGAGAGGTTGTAACAGACATGCCATCTCGCTGCATATACAGTCAGTGCAAGTGCTCCCTTTATATAGAAGTGTTTTTTTGCTGTGTCGTGGCGACCCACATAAACTTTTTCAAGCCCGCGGACATCCCCGCACGAAGCCCGCGCGTCCCGAGCAAAAAAGTTTGATACTTTTTTGGGGGAAGAGTACTTTGCCTTGTTTTTGCAGG
>BGNK01001588.1:88229-139361 GCA_003297005.1 Symbiodinium sp. clade A Y106
CAGCGTTGTTCAGCACTAGGTCTTTCCATCGACTGTTGCAACAGTGTTGGGGGGAGGTGTTTAAGCATGACGGTGACTCTATGCAAAACATGGATTCAAGTTTTGCCTGTAACCTTGCCTTCGACCTTTGCATACTGCACATCCGGTGCCCTTGTGGCCTTCACTTGTTGGTTTCTGTGTTGATGCCTTGCCGATTCGTCCCGAAACCAACGTTTATTCGTTTATGTAGGTTTTTTTGCCGACTCTTTGCTGTTCGGTCGCTGTGGTATGCTTGATCGACACTTTTCTGTGACAAGTACGTTTCCTTTCACCTTTCAGCATGATTACTTTTGCTAGTCTTGCTAAAACCAGTACTGCTCTTCGCATATCTTCCTTGCTGGAGGCCTCTCTCACATGGTGAATGTGGTCGTTCTGAATGCGTGCAGCTTCCGACAGCAGCCGGCAGACGCCGAGGCCTAGGAAGCACAGAAGCCGGTGCCAAGCCGAGCTGCAATAATCCTAAGTAGGTGCATATATAGACCGACGCATGAAACTCTCTGACTGTTTTATGCATACATGTTTACCCAACATAGAGCAAGACTAGATAGAAGTAATGAGGATAACACTATTTTGGCAATGGTGCATATCCGTAGTGATGGTACAGACTGACCCGTGAGTGTTTTCGAGAAGAAAGCAGGCCCTTTGCAGGTCATCATGCTTCCTACAGGAATCTGCATAACTTCTTCCCGACACTTGAGGGTTCGGTTGTGTATTATTAAACCCATAACACACCGACAGCCTGCGTCTTGAGAGCACAGGTAATGGGCGGAGACCATGACGGAGATCAGGTTTTGCTGATTTGGGATCAGGAGATGCCCGGCTTCCGTGTTTTTCTGTGCGTCGAACCTCAACTCCCAAGTGCTCCCGTATCCCGTAAGCCAGGGTTCCTTCTCGGGGGATACTACGCGGTATGGGTTACACAGTGACTAGGACTGGGACCATGGGATAGCTGGAGTTTCTGCACTTAGGATTGTGGATCAAGTGGTGCCTTCTGTGGTGCACGTGGAGGATGCCAGCTTTGAGGAGAGGAGCCAGAAGACTCTGCAGGAGGCGACTTTAGAATCATCCTTGAGGGTTTTCCAGGGCGTTTATGAGTTTTGACGGTGCCTCTTACCATTCTTACTACTGCGCTTAATGTTTTTGCATGACCCTTCGAGTGGCCGGCCGGGGTTTGGAGGTTTCGGATCAGCCTCCCCCCAAACTCCGAGACTGCACGTGAGGCTCCTCAACCCACAACCACCGAGAGCGCTCACTGCGTAGATGCTGCAGCAAGAATTTACACACTCAGACGGAACCCTGCTTCCAGGATTCATCAGGGCACGAAACTCCGCAATATCTGCTGGAAGGTTCACGGATACTTCAGAAGTCGGAGTAGAAGCATTCCAAATGAGGGTTTAGGGTTTATTATCTTGCAACCAATTCTAAGTTAACCATACTTACCGTAACCCTACTTTGACAACCGTGATCCCTCCAGTCCTGCGCAGAAGGTTTCTCTTGCAGAGCTTCCGGGCTTGATGTTGGATGAGCTGGAGATGGCTGTGCCTCGCCTGAAAGGTTTTCAGATTGCCAGGGTCATATTGATCTCCTTGGAGCCCTTGGTGCAATCAACTCTCCTTTACAGCCCGCATTTGAACCGCTGAGGCTCGGTCACATCAGGGCTTTCGCGAGGCGGACAACAAACGAAGGGATTGGGTGGATGAGGAGGGCTTCGATGGAGAGCATGCACTCCGACACTTGCCTGACGACCTCAGCCAAAGAGGGAGGCACCCTCAAGTGAAGGCTCTTCTAAGCGATGAAACCCTGCAGCACTGGCGCCCAAAGAAGCCCAGGACTTGCTGGGATTTGCCAAGTCGGGGTGGACTGCGCCAGCAACGGCCGCAGCTCGCCTCCTTGAATATGTCGGGTCCCTCAAAGGTTGAAGTTTGGTTTTTATTTGAGTGGTTCATTTTGGGATTTCATTGTTAGGGGTGTTTGTTTCCAACAACTCGGCTGCCTTACCCGAAACTTTCCTCGTAAGGATGCCGAAGGTGTGGAACAAGCACATGCCCTTTCAATTGCTGTCAGCAAGATGCAGCATCATCTTCACGATAGCTGCTATAGCTATTCTGGCTGGGATGGAAGTCGTTGCTGCTTTTGTGTCTGCGCATGTTGCTGATGTTGCGGCCCCTACGAAGTCAACAGCGCCGAATGCAATGTGACAGGACTTGCTCCTGAACCCTAAAACTTCTCCACCGCCCAGGAACCATCGAAATTCCGACGGAGCTAAAGAAATCTAAGCGTCCTGATTGGTCCTTGAAGTCCAAGAAGATGCAGCACAAGATCCAGGTATCGGAGAAGGCGGGGACTGTGATATAACACAGAAAAGCTGGGTTTCAGGGTTTTTTGATGTAGCTTGGCCATTGCTTCCAGCAGTACCATTGCCAGTGCTAGTTTGAGACACCAATCCGAGTACACCGACCACTGACGCTCCTGGTCCTGCTCCTGCTACTGCTCCTACTCATCCTACTACTACTAAAACCCTCTGTGTAGGAGGCTCTGAGTGCAAACCTTTTATGCACAGTTCTTGGAAGGCTTGCGGCCTGCTTTTTCGGCGGGAGGCTCCCGCCTTTGCAGAGAAGTTCTGACTAGGAAGTTCCTGTTTCGGATCAGAGGATTGTGCAGAGCCCGACCAAAGGGGACGAGTTCGGGCTGCAGTGCGGTAGGGAATGTGGCGCTACAGAGCGAACCCACCCCAATCGCTACAGGATGCTACAGGCGTTCTATCTCTATGGCGGTTGCAGCAGGTAGGCATTTGAGACACCCAAATCTCAAAACCGGGTGCCTCCGATTGGTGCCGCCGGCTCATGCAATTCACAACAATGCCCTTCGAGGTTGAATTTGAGCCCTTCGAGGACGTTTGCTTCCTTTCGCCTTTGCAGCTGGGATGCTCGGCAGACGTCTTGAACATATACACATGACAATACAGATACCACTAAACTATACATTGACGTGTTCTGACCTGCAACACTGCATCCTCGTATGGAAGTGGAGCTTGGAAAGAGGGCCTCCCCTGCACATCAACTATCGAATTCCAGCGGCCTGACCACCTAAAGACCCCAACATGCGTGAATCAAGCAGGCTTACCGGGAATAATTGGCCCCTTAAGAGGTTGTGATATGCAGAAAGCGTCTTGAACCGTTATATAACGCACGAATGCTCCGCAACGCTGGTTTGAAAGGGCTTAAACAACAGTACGCAATAGCCAGCCAGATAAGATGTGCAATCGTACATCTCCTGGACTTTGTCAGCCCTAAACTGAACAAGAAGCCCTGAGCCCTTTAAGCAAACCTACCCGCACCAGAGAGAAAGGACTTCCGACGTATCCTCGCGATCAACTTGAGCAAGCTGTCGGCCTGGTGCTCTCGAAGCTCGCCGAGCTGCAGGAGCTTGCCAAGTCAGAACCAAACCACATGAGCTGAAACCCGCCGTCTAATTGCGGGCTAAGAGGGTTCCAGATTAGGGGCCCATGCCACCCTTGGCTGCCCGGGAGACGAAGCTTCAATACCTCCGAGAGCGAATTTGACATGATGTTGATACGGCGTTTACATCGATCCCTGTCAAGAACCCCAGGCTCACCACTGACCCTTGAATGGAGTTGAGAAGCCGAGTCTCCAAGCCATAAGATAGACAGAACAAACAGAGTAAAGAACGAGCCGCAGGAGAAAGCCGAGAGAATCCACCACAGGGCGCATCTTTGCCGACAGTGGCGCAACGATCTCCGCAGGGCACTCTTCAGGTGCCTTGCTCTTTCCTTGGAAGGAGGCTTTTGGAGGTTTTCGTTGTTCCCGCCTCGTGTCTAGATTGTAGATCACGCACGCTTGCACCGGACACTGCACCCAAAACACCCAAGTCAAAGAGCCACAAGGCCCGACCATCTGAAGCTCTTGTCTGGAGGCAGAGCCGCAAAGACCTCCAGGAGGACTTCGTCGAGGGCCTCTTCGGTGCCAGGGTGTTTCATTATGTTTGCGAGGTTCAGAAAACAAGGTAGGCCCCGAAATGGCACCGCTATGTCTCTAAGTTCGGAACCCTCATTTCGGGTTTCGAGATCTCTTGTAGTCAGCGGCTTGGGATTTTGTGGAATGCAAAGGGCGTCTGAGAGCCACACGGGCTTTCAGAGTTCCGCTGTTGCGTATCCGGGTTTGGGGCGTCGCTGGACGGCAGCAATGGCACTCCAGCTCCAGGTGCTGCGGCGTACATCGTGCAGCTGTCCGCACATGCGAAGAACGATGGCAAGGAGGAGTGCCAGAAACTGAAGGACGCGGGATTTGGGGAGGTTTCAGTTCTTACACTGTCTCTGCATCATCCGTCTCACGAGGTTCTGAAGCTAGGATGTAGTATTCTTTCTTTCTTCCGCAGGCTTGAGTCCCGTCGGACGCGCCTCTTGCACGGTAAATTCAGAGCGGTGAAACAACTGTGAAACCAAGAACAGATGACATTAAGGCCCCCCAGGCGTGCGAAGCCCCCNTTCTTCCGCAGGCTTGAGTCCCGTCGGACGCGCCTCTTGCACGGTAAATTCAGAGCGGTGAAACAACTGTGAAACCAAGAACAGATGACATTAAGGCCCCCCAGGCGTGCGAAGCCCCCATGGCATGCGCTGGAACCCGCCCTGGCAAAACCAGCCAAGGGCAGGCTCGAGACAGCTGGCCACACCGACAGAGAAACGCACCTCAACCGGGGATGACCTGGATGCGCTGAGGGCATGGCAAAGAGTAACACAAGCAGCTTCAAGCCACGCCAGATGCCGCAAGGCTGGNAGACAGCTGGCCACACCGACAGAGAAACGCACCTCAACCGGGGATGACCTGGATGCGCTGAGGGCATGGCAAAGAGTAACACAAGCAGCTTCAAGCCACGCCAGATGCCGCAAGGCTGGCCGCAACGGCACACTGCACTGAAAAGGAAAGACGAAGCACATCAGAGGCGGTGCGTCGATAGAAAAGACAGTGGCAGTCCCACTCAGTACCAGTGGAAAGTGCAAATCCAGAAAGCCAGGCGGAGGAGCAAAGTAGTCGTGGGAAGGAGGCCCGTCACGCGGTTCCCTATGTGCCTCGCAGAGCAGATCAGGGTCCAGCAGAAGAATGAGGTCTGAGGAAACAGCCGCGGCACCCGCCTGAGCCTCTGAATGAAGAGCCCATTGCCGTACGGTGGCACGCAGATGCGATATCGGCGCGATGAAGCTCTGGACCAGCTCCCAGGCCGCCGACTCATCAGCATGCTCCAGATCCAGTAGGGCACGCAGTAGCCCCTCGTGGATCTCAATTGGGGAAGGGTCTTGGGGCTGCTCGACGGGTTCAGCTGCTGGCAATTGTTCCGGCGGGGCCTGCGGGTGAGGCGGCGCGGCCGGAACCGGAACAGCCGCAACAAAGTCCCCCCACTGGCGCTGACAGCGTGGATGCACATACACATGACGCTTCATACGGGCAGCGTTAGCAAAACGCTTGCCGCAGGCGCGGCACCAGGTGCTGTCAGAGCTACCCGCGACCAGCGTCGCAAGGGTCCTGTAGCCATGCTTCCGCTGCGCGTGGCATGACCAAGCAACGCGCGACACAAAGCCGGTGCGGCATGGGATGCACACTTCGGGGTAGGTCGCCGTAGCTCCTGGACCGCGCAGGTCTTGGCCAGATCCGCAAGCGCGCACATGCTTGCGCAACAACTGGATCGCAGCGTGGGCCGCCAGCCGCACACGCGTAAGTTCGCGACAGCGCTTAACCCATCCCTTAAAACGGCCTGGGCGCACAGTCATGAGCTGAACCCATTCCGACCACTGCTCCTCCGGAGAACCCAGCGGAATAGTGGCGTGGAGCAGCCCGTACATCCAAGAAAGTGCTGCACGCATGTCAGCCACATAACCCGCATCCAGACGCAGCAGGGCCCATAGAGAAGGAGGGCCTGAGGCAACCAACTGACGGGCGTATCTCAGCCTTTCCAACTTGAGCAGGGTGTCCGGATCAACAAGACCAAGAAGGGAACACATGACGGCCCCAGAGATGTGTTGGTCTTCTGCTCGAGGGACGCACAAGGCCTGCCGGTACATCGAGGAAACAGCGGAATGGAAGCATCTCGCCTCCCCCGCCCGTAGTCGCGGCCAAGCCCCAGCTCCGAAGAGAAGACGCGGCAATACCATAGTGGCCAGAAGAGCACCTCTCCGCGCGACCGCGATGTGTCGACAGCGGTAGACCTTGGTACGCCCGAGCCGGAAGGCCGTCCACGCAGATGCCACCCTAGCTTTGAGCTCTGGCAGAAAAGAGCCGTTGGCGCTGACAATGACGCCCAAGTGCCGGTAACTCTCTACGAGGGGCATGCGGGCAGGAGGCATGTCCTCCCGAAAAACATGGAGCTCGCCGCCATTGCCAAAGAGTGCCCTGCGGCTGGAACGTGCGCCCGCACCATGCACAGCAGCCAAGGCCGCCGTTTTCAGGCGCCCATATGAGAGCATGTACCCAAAAGCGGCAAAGGCCTCGTCCAAAGTGGAGGCTTCCACAGCGAGCTGCGCCGCAAGGGGCTCCGACGGCTCGGGCTCAAGGCACTCTGCCAGATCATCGGCCCAAATGACATCAGAAAGGGCGACCTCCCGCACAGCGGCCTGGAGAGGGCTGAAATCTTTACGACCATCCCAGGGCACACGAGGAACCGCACAAGCCCGAGGGGCACAACGGCGCAGAAGGTCCCTACGGGCCAGAAGCTGTTCCAACCCTGCGCTATACACAAGGTCCGCTAGGGACGAGCCAGGGCGCGAGCCTTTGAACGTCTCAACGGGAGTGGAGTCGTGCCGGAGCGTAAACCACGACCCCCTGTGAAGTTCGGCTGTGGCCGCTTCAAGCCACCTAGAAGCTCCGCTGCGCCTCAGTGCGCTGTCCTGGCTCAGCTCAGATCGGAGGCCGTCGCTAACCCCAGCGGGGACGACACTGACGCCTTCGCGCCTAGCAGCCAACTCACGCACTGAACTGTAATATGCGGACGACACATCCGCAAACAGAACGCNGGGACGACACTGACGCCTTCGCGCCTAGCAGCCAACTCACGCACTGAACTGTAATATGCGGACGACACATCCGCAAACAGAACGCATGCAGGGAGCCTCTCGCTCCGTTTCCAACTCAAGAAGGAGCGCACAATCTGGCTGCCAAAGGCAACGGCCATCCCACGCTTACCTCCAAGGAGGTTTGGAGGCGTGTGCTCCATGACATGGTCATAGATACGAGGTCTGAAGGAGCGGTGAATNAAGGAGCGCACAATCTGGCTGCCAAAGGCAACGGCCATCCCACGCTTACCTCCAAGGAGGTTTGGAGGCGTGTGCTCCATGACATGGTCATAGATACGAGGTCTGAAGGAGCGGTGAATGACCTTCGTCAGGGTTGGCAACAACATGATGGCGCGATAGGATGAGCACACATCCTTCGGGCCTCTGTGCTTATACAGGTGTGCCATGAGGGAGCCCTTAAGGCCTGCACCTTCTTCGCCTAAGAGGCCAAACTTGAGCACCAAGGGGAAAATGAGGGGCCAGAGCTCACCAGCGCTGGCGGAATACAACTCGCCTGGTATGGCGTCCGGTCCGGCGGCTTTACGGCTTTTGGTGTGTGCCATCGCAAGGATAAGGTCACAGGGCCCAGGGAGCTCAGCGAGTAGCGGTTCAGGCCACGGCGTGCCATGGGGCAGGACAACACTATCACACAGTGTGCCTGGAGTGCGCTCTCGCCCTCCTTCCATATCCCCGAAATGTTGCCTCCATCGATCGGTGATGGCCTGAGGGCCAATGCACAGATTGCCGGCCGCGTCTCGCAGCTGAGGCAGAACCTCTGGTGTGAAAGGCTTTTTCTGCCGGACCGAAAGAAGGCGCTGCAGAGCAGCATGCGAGTCATTGGTGTTGGACTGCACCTGGTCCGCAAGGGAGGAGATGAAGGCCGCTCTATCCGCCTTGCAGGCTCTCTTGAGTTGCGACGAGGCCACACGAAGCTGCGCTCCCCGGAGGAGGCCAATGCATTCGGCACGGCACTGCCAGGGCGTACACAAGGCCTCCCAGAGCAACCAGCCGTCGTGCATGCGCCAAGCAGACAGGGCGGCTGCCAGGAAGTGCCGCTTAACTGCACTGCGTAGCCGTGCACACTGTCGGCGCAAAGTGGAGACCCGAGCATGAAGTTCCCAGGTGGCCGGCTGCAAGTAGGACTTGGTAGGCGCACTAGGCGGCTTGGGAAAGGCCTCCTGCAACGAGTGCTGTAAGTAAGAAACAAGAACAGCGGCATGAGAATCCGCAGAGGCTTCCCAGGGAATGACTGGTGCAGCGGCAACAATGTGANCACTAGGCGGCTTGGGAAAGGCCTCCTGCAACGAGTGCTGTAAGTAAGAAACAAGAACAGCGGCATGAGAATCCGCAGAGGCTTCCCAGGGAATGACTGGTGCAGCGGCAACAATGTGAAAGAGCTTGGAATGGTTAGCGGGATCCCGAATGGCAGAGGTGTCGAGACGAAGCTTAGGCGGTACCCGTCGGGCAGTGAAGGACATGCCAAATCGTACAGAGACCACACTAGCAAGGTGGTCAATGTAAGCTTGTCCAACATTAACACCGGGGTCGACCCAAGAGTGGCATGAAGCCTCGGCCCAGCAGGCCGGCACGCATGTGAAGTCAATCCGGGTGTGTGNCACACTAGCAAGGTGGTCAATGTAAGCTTGTCCAACATTAACACCGGGGTCGACCCAAGAGTGGCATGAAGCCTCGGCCCAGCAGGCCGGCACGCATGTGAAGTCAATCCGGGTGTGTGCTTTATTGCGCTTCTGCAAGAAGGTCCAGCTGAGGCCAGAATGGCACGTGGCCCATGTAGCGGGCACCCACAGACCGCATCGCAANGTGTGTGCTTTATTGCGCTTCTGCAAGAAGGTCCAGCTGAGGCCAGAATGGCACGTGGCCCATGTAGCGGGCACCCACAGACCGCATCGCAAAAGGAAAGCATGGAGCAAGGCTCCTGACTCGTCCTCCTCCTCGGCGTCAAAGTCGTCGACAGCCACGGACCCTATTGAACCCAAAGTGGCATTGAAATCTCCTCCAACGAACAGGGGCCTGCCGCGCAGCAGGCGGTCAAAAAGGACAGTGGTGTCGTCCCACCACTGGTTGACAATGGCCCTCTCAGTGCCTCGATGGGGGGCATGCAGAGACGCAAAACAAAGCTGCACGCTGCCCGAATGCAACAACATGAGCAGCCGTCGGCTATCTGCATGCAGTACCGAGAAGGCCTCTTTAGCAAACACGACAGGCGCTGCCTCGGCGCCCCCAACAGGGTTGACCAGGCGAAAACCGTCCTTAAACCAGAGCTCGACACCCAACTGACCCGCTGCTGAGCCTGACGAAAAACGCAGGAAACCACCTGTGCGCAAGAATCCAGCTTCTGTGCGCGCCTCCTGCAGCGCGACAGCATGCACAGCAGCGCGTTCGAGTGAGTCAGCTAGGAGGGCCGGCCTCCCAGCAGCAAGGGCCAGTCCGGCCGTGGTAGCATCCTCGAAAGAAGCCCCCGCCAGCGAGAGCACATTGTACGTGGCAAAGAGGAGGTGGAAAACGCCGGCCGCGGGCTGTGATGCGTCAAGATGCGCGGGCTCAGGGAGGGGCAGAAATGGCTGGAGCAGCCGCGCCGGGCCCATGCCCTGGTGATTTCGATCATCATCGATCCTGCCGCCTAGCGGCGAGGGCAGAGAGGCATCCCCGAGAAGGGCTCGGGCGACGATTCCGCCCCAATCAATCATGGCGCCTTCATGGGCCCACCAGGGGGCAAAGTGCGCCTGCCTACCCACCCAATGAAGGTGGCCGGCCGAAACGCCCCGGGATGCCATTTTAGCAGTGCAGTCAGCAAGCTCATTCCCAAAGATACCTCGATGTCCCGGAACATGTGCGATCGAGGGGGCGTGCCGTTGCGTGGCTCGCATGCAAGAGGCAATGCGCCGCAGAACGGTGGCTGGCCCCTCAGTGGGGCCGCAGAAGACGCCTTGCGCGACACCGATGGCTGAAGAACAGTCGGACAGGTAGGTGACCTCACAGCCACGATGGACAGTGCCCCCTATCCAGAGAGCGGCAGTAAGTGCCACACATTCGGCAGCAAAGGCGGAAACGCCCCAAGCTGCAGGGTCAAACCACTCTGGAAAACTGCCAGCCACAATACTGATCCGGATGGGTTCAGGCAGGACAAAAACACACGCCCAGCCCATTAAAGCGGGTGCGTCGGCGGACGCAGGTGTATAGGAGCCATCGACATAGCAGTGCAACGCACTGCCCTGGGGGCCTCCGGGCGTGTCCAACAGGCTGCAAATGGAGGCGCGAGCCGCCTCGGGGAGCCGGCTGAGCACATCGCCAAAGGTCGCGAATCTCACACACGGGCACAGAAAGGATGCCAGCTGCATGCTAGAAAACCCCACTGCAACAGTCCCGAAAGCCAGTGGGCGATCTCCGCCGGCCTGTAAGGCGGCAAGCTCGCCACATGTCCAAGGACTGGGCTGCACGGGCCCAACATGCTCTGAGGGCGGGGGCGCACTGGAGGCAGGAGCCGAAGCGTGCGCAGTGGGAGGAGAGAAAGGGGTGCCGGCAACCTCGACGCCGCTTCCTTGTGCAGTGCGTGAATCGGCCGCCGGTGCTGGTACGGTGACTTGGCCGGCGGCTGCCGAGGCTGACCTGCGGGCTACGTTCAAAAGTGGAGTGGGCAGGTGCCGCTTATGAGCGAGAAGCGCAAGGTAAGGTGAAGGGTCTCCGGTAGCGCCAGCCTTTCTCGCGCCACTGGGGCTAAGTGGCGGTACAGAACCACGCGGGGATTGCGCAGGCAACTCCGGTGGACATCTACCCGCGCGGCAAAACACAAGGCATTGCAGCAGAATGCACGCAAACAAGGCGCAACGGCCACGCGGAGCACCATTGGTAAAATTGGGCAGAAGCCTAGGCTGCAAAAGGCTACAAAAGAGCACACCCAAAAGCCGTGGGCAGACAGGCCGAAGCCAACCGGCAGTAAGCACCACATCACAGAGGGCTGCGAAAACCAGGAGGACAGTGGTGAAGGCGAGGCGTCCATGGAGTCCTGCAATGGCAGTGTGCACCTCTCCCCACTTGACTACTCGACTGGAAATGCAGCCTAGACTGCCGCAACAGCGTCGATAAGCACGACCCTCGTCTGCAGGTTCAGACAAGGTCGAACTGGCCGAGGTGGCGACAGACACAGTGGTCGCAGGGCCTCCAGTAGGCGGTGCCCGCGTACCGCCGGGCCTGACAGAGCGGACAGTGTGTCCATCTTCGGGGTCAGAAGACCCCGATGTAGGCGGGTGTGGAAAAGGCCAGCCGTCAGTGCTCGAGCCCTGGGGAACAAAGTCGATCACTACAACCTGTCCATCGGTAACTGGGAGGCCTTGGTACCTTGGTGCTGGATCCAGCATACCTGCAGAGCAGCCGATCTCATAACCAGGAGGGCATCTTGAAGCAAAGCGTGCCAGCAAGGAATTATAGTCCAACCACGGCTGCTCCAAGCACATCCACGAGATATCGAGCAATAGGGGCCGCAAATCAAGGAAGCAGATAACCGGCAGCGGCACCTCATGTGCATGCTCATCCGGGGCCGGCCGCACAACATAGACAGCGACGACATCGTCTCCTCTGTGGCTATAATCCTGATCGAGCAGGTCGGCCCGACAGAGCCGGAGACCACTCTCCGGAAGTTGCAGCCTGCGGGCCAGGTCGCGTCGAGAAGAGGCCGCCCAGCCCTGTTCGGCTGAAAAGGTAACTGGCCCATGATCAGAGAGAACCCGCACGGTGGCGACAGGGAAAACAATGTCAGGCCCATCGGCCCGCCAGCAGCTTGGGTCCTGGAGCATATGCTGAAGCTCTGTGACAGCCAAGGGAGCATGGTCAGCCGGCAGCACCTGTATGGTATCCCCTTCGCACACCTCGACGGCAATGTCAGGGGCNACAGCCAAGGGAGCATGGTCAGCCGGCAGCACCTGTATGGTATCCCCTTCGCACACCTCGACGGCAATGTCAGGGGCTAGGGGCCAGGGCATATCTCCAACAAAGGCAAGGACAGCAGCATCAGCAGAGATGTCACAAAGCTGAAGAATCTGTGACAGTCTGAGTGAGGGTGCGACATCTAGACAGAAAGCGCGGCCTGTTGTAAGGGCGCAGTCAAAGAACACGCACACATTCACAGTAGGCCAGGNGATGTCACAAAGCTGAAGAATCTGTGACAGTCTGAGTGAGGGTGCGACATCTAGACAGAAAGCGCGGCCTGTTGTAAGGGCGCAGTCAAAGAACACGCACACATTCACAGTAGGCCAGGAAGGAATGGCGATAGCAACGGCTGCACCGTGAAAGGTCTGAAAACGGGCAGGGAGGAGCCTGGGAAAGCGGAGGCGCGGCATGGGCAGCCGTGCTGCAGCAACAATGGTCAGGGCATCAGACGCGGTCGAGCCCGGGAGAAGGCGCACTTCAACCCTTTCCGGCTGATAGGCTGGCGCGAAGATAAAGAAAGTGGCTGCAAAGTACAGGGCAGGGTGGCTCCCGACGAGAGCCGATCCGGGGCCTCCCGGCGCAGGTTCAGTGTGTGCCACAGGAGCACCAGCTGGATCTGAAGTCCTAAAAGGTGGGTGGCTGTCGGGAAACACTAAGGCATCGGGACTATCTACAGGGTGGGCCCCTAGAGGACCAGCCTCTACNTCAGTGTGTGCCACAGGAGCACCAGCTGGATCTGAAGTCCTAAAAGGTGGGTGGCTGTCGGGAAACACTAAGGCATCGGGACTATCTACAGGGTGGGCCCCTAGAGGACCAGCCTCTACTGTGGTTAAGCTGGAATCCGGCAAGAGGGTGTCAAGGGGCACAACCTCAGTAGCTAGCACCTGCCCCTGGGCAACCTGAAAAAGGAGCACCCCAGGGGGGACATCGACGAGGCAAATGCCACAATCCACCGGCGCGATGGCATTTAGGCGTTCCTGGAGGAGGTCAACATCAAGGAGGTCACCGGTGAGCCACATTGTCATCCAGCCGCGGCATGCAGGGCGGCAGTCTATGANCGGCAGTCTATGAGGATCCCGTTCATGGTTTCACCGACGGTACCCGGCGCGCAGATAGAGATGACAGTGCGGCAGGGGTAACCGTCCAGCTCAACATCTCCAGGCCTTGGCCTCGCAGGATGCATGAACAGCTCTTGAGCTGGCACACCATACACAGCAGCGATGTGGTGGCGATAGTGTGTAGGTTGCGACATATCAGCCTGGAAGAGGGTNAGCTCTTGAGCTGGCACACCATACACAGCAGCGATGTGGTGGCGATAGTGTGTAGGTTGCGACATATCAGCCTGGAAGAGGGTCGCGGTAGTACCTTCGACCAGACAGTAAGCTGGACCGGGAGGACCAGTGGGCAGCGCCACAGGCTCCGGCCAGTCGTCAAGGCGCAGTAGCTGCTCGGCGAGCTGAGGCCGATGATCGACAGGTGCAAGATCAGGGTGCACAGTGATAACCTCACCCTCGGCGAGATGGACATGTGCCTCAAAGGCAAGCGGTGTATCAGAGGTCCCAACGTATAGGCAGAAAGGAGCCCGGTCAGGGAGGGAAATCAGGTGTCGCAGTCGCATCTGGCTGACATAGGCCGGAACCCGTAATGCAAAGAAACGGCCGTCCAGGCGCGTGGCATCAATGCATACAGTGATGTGCGTGTCAAGCCAAGCTGGGGCAGCAATGAAGGTCATGACGCCTCGAAGTGGCTGAGGCACCGTCGGCACAAGGAACGGAAAACGTCCTCCGGCCAACGGGTCACGCGCAATCCAGGTGACATCAATCACCTCATCGACAGTGGCCGGAAAACGNGGAAAACGTCCTCCGGCCAACGGGTCACGCGCAATCCAGGTGACATCAATCACCTCATCGACAGTGGCCGGAAAACGAACAGCGACACGTAGCACCTCAGGGGAGTATTCGGGGACAAGCACAAGCACGGTGACCCAAAAGGTTTGCTCAACCGTAGAGTCCGTGTCAGCTCCATAATCCTGCAAGCGTGGCAGGGGCGTACCATCAGAACACAAACCCGGCCATTGACCTCCAAGGAGGGAGGCGGCACGCCTAAGCTCTCCAAGGTCGGGCTGTGCACCTGGGCCGGAGCAAGTCGGTTCACACAGAAGCTTGGTTTGGACCCCTCCGGNCAAACCCGGCCATTGACCTCCAAGGAGGGAGGCGGCACGCCTAAGCTCTCCAAGGTCGGGCTGTGCACCTGGGCCGGAGCAAGTCGGTTCACACAGAAGCTTGGTTTGGACCCCTCCGGATTGGAGGTTCCATGGCAGTCCCAGGAATGGCAGGTCAAGGCAGAGCATACGTAGGTCCTGCAGTGCAGGCCGGGGTGGGTTCCCGGCACGGACAAGAGCCGGACCACCAACAAGATTGCCGTACAGCAGCACAATGCTGGCAGAAGCGCCATGTGCCTGAAATAGGTTTCTAGGGCCACGGTGCGGCGGACGCCGATTACGTGGGGTGCGGCTGCGGTCAGCAGGTGGACCTTCAGCGGGCCTGTCTGCAGGGCCATCCTCTGGAGAACTATCTGAGCTGTCCGAGGAACTGTCGTCATCGGAGGAATCGCCTGAGGGCTCAAGATGCCCCGCCGAGTCGGGGTCGGTACATGGGGCATACTCGACCCAAAGCATAGTCCCGAAAGAGACACGGAGGTGAGTAGACCCCTGGTGGAGCTCCGGTTCTCCGCCGTGCACACAAACCTGGTAGCCTACAGGTGCCCCTTCACCAAAGCGCGCCTCTAAGGATGCAAGACAGAGAAGATAATTATCAAAAATCTGCCAAGTGAAACCCTGGAGGACCGTGCGTAGGTCAAAGAAAACAAGCACTTGTGGGGCTGTAGGCCGTCCAGGAGGGATAGGAACCCGGCAGAGCGCGGTGGTAGCAACCACAACGGCCTGACAGGGCGTGCCATAGTGCGAGCAGTCTGTAATGCGAGGCTTGCTTACCTTACAAGAGAGCGCATCCAGAGAACAGCCCAAGGCAAGAGAGGCTGCCTGTCGGAAATCCTCAGAATTGTGAATGATAGACCTATCGACCTGAAGGAGCCGTGGCAGACCATCAGTAAGCACCAAGAAAGCGTTGCATCCAGACACGTCCAGCGGTGGTGGGGAAGAGGCCCATAGCCCTGAGCGGCACAGCATGTGGGTGAGGGCGGGCCTTTGCGGTGGGATTGTCCCCCGAGGTAGGACGGCAACAAGGTCCCCCTGCTCGAGTATAAGAGGCCGGCCTCTGACAACCTGAGCTTCCTTGATGTAGATGTCGAGTCGGGCATCGTCAGCCAAACCGGCCTGAAGACAGAAGGACCCCCACTGCAGCCATGCATCAGTGGCGAGAGCGAAGAGTCGGTTGTCCACAGCTCGTGTGTCAACAAGAACCACAACACGATCCTGCGCCCATTCCGGAAGGGCGAGGAAGCTGCCAAAGGAGAAGTGGGGCTGCGGCGCAGCGGGCACAACATACGGGAAGCGCAAGGCGTCCCGGCTATCGCGGGCAAAGGACAGGATCTCAAGTGCTTCCTCCTCAGAGGCCGGGAAGTCAAGCTCGATTTCCACCAGCTCAGGCGTACAGCTAGGGGCGAAGATTGCGAAATGGATAATCCGCATCTCGGCCGCAACAGAGCATGCATCATCCTGACCTCCTGTGGTCGCCTCGCCTGGTTCTATGTCTCCGGCAGGGGACGCCGGGCGGATGTCGCTAACACTTGAAGTGCCCTGCTCAGGCGAGAAGGCCAAACTGGCAAAAACCGTGAGGGTGGTGCCGTCACAAACATCAACTTGGCCAGCACCTTCTGCCTGGCTGATCCGCACTTCAAAGCCACCCGGCAAATCAAGAGACAGATGGTGAGCAATCTCGTCGACAGCATGTCGCCCTGCCTCAAGCAACATGAGTGATAGCCCTCGGTCAACATGACGGGCGTCGATGAAGACCAGCTCTCCATGAGCAGAGACCGGTGCTGCAGCGAGAACACCAGTAATGCATCTGCCACCTTGCAGCACAGCAGGTGTGATGGGGCGGCGGGGCTCGACGAAACGGATGTCTTCAACCCGGCTGTGCATGCGTTCCGCTGCTCTTCCGCGAAGGGCGGCCGGATCGTCACCATCATAGTGCATCACGCTGAGAGCGTCCGCTCGCAGATGGAGCCACGACGGGGCNGGCGGCTCCGAGGGGAAGAAGTCCTCATCAGACAGCATGGCACAGAGGGAGGGTTCCCAAACAGGAGGACAAGCGACCGGCCTGAACTTAAGGACAGAGCCCATGCTGACATGAGCTCTAGGGCTCATGGGCAA
The DNA here is from genome assembly GCA_003297005.1 of Symbiodinium sp. clade A Y106. NCBI lineage: Eukaryota > Dinophyceae > Suessiales > Symbiodiniaceae > Symbiodinium > Symbiodinium sp. clade A. Next base: position 104,606 of record BGNK01001588.1, read on the forward strand.
GTAACTTCCATCAAGGTACACTTCCCAAGGCTCGATTTTGTGTTCGGCGGCAATGCTGTCAAGAACTTCTTGTTCCAGCTCTGCGGGCACAAACGCTGAGAAAACCGGCTCCGAGAAGGCCGTGAGATCGACAACANTTCGGCGGCAATGCTGTCAAGAACTTCTTGTTCCAGCTCTGCGGGCACAAACGCTGAGAAAACCGGCTCCGAGAAGGCCGTGAGATCGACAACAACAGCACGCTTGGCAGAGAAAGCGATTCAGGAAGGAACTTGCAGGAAAAGTAAGGAGCCGGCATGCAACTGTCGACATGCTGGCACAATAATGCTGAGGGCGTTGGCCAGTGGTAGGCCCTAACGGCGACTCTGGGATACGCACAGCAGATCGGCGTCGACCTCAAGAGGGGCAGCCAGGGGCACGTCCAGAGATCGATATCCCGGTCCCATGACGACCGCCTGCACTCGGAGCCCTGGTACAAGATCAGTCTGGCCTGGCAGTGGCCACTGCAAGGGCGGCCCAGAGTCAGAAGCGGAGGCAGAGGTTGGTCCAGGCAGGTGTTCCGGGGCATCGGAAGCGAGAGCTGCGACCTCCCTGACAGCAGCAATGGCATCTTGCGGCATGCCCCACACATGCAGAGGAGACTGTGTGAGCCCGAAGGCGTAGGACAAGAGGACGCATAGCCGTTCCAAGCGGTGGGGGCCGCAGCGTGCACAGGGGCGCCTGCGGGGCCTCCCATCGGTGGCCCAGACCAGAGGAGGAGCAGCTCGGGGAGAGGCAAAACCGAGACTTTTGGCAGCAGCAGTCGGAGCATTGCAAAACGGAAACCGCAGACAGAATCCAAGGGGAGTCGCTCTGCCTGGCAGCCTCCAGAAGAGTAGCCTGAACAGGACAAGGCAAACAACACCAAGCATGCTTCTGGCAAGCGGGACCAGAAAAGCGGCGCAGTGTGAGAGAAATGCCATGCCAAAATCGCCAAGGCCAGCTCCAAAGGGGATGGAGGGTGGGGAATCGGGACTAAACCCAAAACCGCCTAGAACCAAAAGGGGGTACCGACCTTCAGCTGCGGCTCTTGCCCCAGAGCGACCGATGCAAGTATTTCGCGCTCGCAGCTGGGTGGTAGGGGTAGAAGATGGTGTGTGGCCTGTCTGGGACGAGGCCGCTGGCGGAGCAGTTGGGCACAACACACAAACCCAGTGTGCATGCCCCACTGCGGAGGAGACGCGGAGCGGCACGAGGGGGCCGCCACAAAACCAGTGACAGGCTTCCCCCGTGACGTCCTGACAGGAGGAGCATAGGGCGAGCAGCCCAGAGCCACCGATCTGCTTCTTCGGCGCGCCTATGCTGAAGGACAAGAATGTCGGGGCCTTGTGGCTGTCGGGCAAAACTGCGCAAGAGGGCCAAAGGGGCTCACAGAGTAGCAGACACAGACGCTGTACAAGGGCATCAGTGTGAAACCGTTTGTGTCGCGCGTTTGCCCGTGCCGAGGGTCTCAGCGCACCATGGAACCCGAACGAGAACATAGCAGCGGGAAGCTTTCCCCAGAAAGCTTCAACCGCGCAGGGCTCGTCAAGGCCAAGGGGCACCAAGAAGCCTGGCACCGGCACCGCCGACACAAACCTACTCGACTCTAGGTGAGGTCTCCCGGGGACTCGTCCCCATCGTCTGCCACAAAACTGACGGTGCGCCCAGCAACAGCAGCAGCTGCGTTCGGCTCCAGGTTCGCCTGAGGGAGCCGGCCAGTAGGAAGTCCAAAAGGCTCCAGTGCACGGCGCCTGGCCTGCCTTTCGCGTAGGCCCGGGCTGGGTCCGTACGTGCCATCCTCTCCACCAGTAACATCTGCTGCCACCCTCGCCAATGGAGGGGCAGCACCGCACAGCTCGTCGCCAGGCCCAAGCCCCGGAGGGGGCAAGGTCCCACTTGTCGCACAGATTCCAGTGTCTCCAGGCACGGTTGCCAGCATGGGCGGCATACCGAGCCCTTGTCCAGGGATAAGCCCAGGCGCATGTGCCGGCGCAGCAGCCGGGTTGCCACATCCCATGCGTCCCGGCTCCGGCGAGGGGAAATACGGGTCCTGCACTTGGCTCGCCACATAGTGGGCCTGTGTCTTGCCGTGAAAGGAGGGCGACAGCGGCACTCCCGGGCGCAATCTTGTAGGCGTGCGCGCGCCTGGGCTCCCAAAGCATCGCTGCAGCACTGCAGACAGGTGCGAATCGTTCTCCTTCAGCCACCCGTCGAAGATCTGGTCCGTGGTCGCATTCTCTACCGCCATCGGGGCCGGCTCCTGTGCGATGGTCTGCCGAACAAGCTGCCTTGCAGCTTGCTGTGCATGTTCGGCCTCTGCTATCTCGCGGCTCAGGCGGTCCTTGAGGGCCACGAATCGCTCCGACTCTTTCTGAAAGGCCGCCTTCATCTGAGCCTCGAAGTGTTGCCACTTGGTCATGGCGGTGGCCGATTGGGCTCGAAGCTTCGCCACCCTCTGCTCGGCCTTGCGAGCTCCGTTGAGCGCTGCCTGAACTTCGCTTACCAGCACAGCATCTCTGTGCTCCTCGACATTGACCACGGACGTGGGAGGGCCCGCAGGCATGGCGGTGGCGGAGCTGGGCAAGACGATGTCCTCGAAGCCCGGAAATCGGACTCCAGCTTTCGGCTGCGGTCGCGCCTTCCAGGGCACCTGACCAGCCGAAGGCGAGAATCCACCAGACCAGTACTCCCAGCCGCTCGCATCGTCCCAGCGCCCTTGCGCGTTGGCCTTGGCCTGCGGAGTCTGCCATGGTTTCTGACCGCGGCCCATGACCGTGTCGTTCGCTGCCGCTTTCAGAAAGCTCCACCGCACCACTAGTGCCAGCAGAGTTCGAGCACGCAAGCTCACGTTGTGTCCACGTCGAATGGCAGCTCGAGCGCGGGACCTCCTCCTTTGGAGCCGGTGACCCGGGGGAGACTTCGTCTCCTAAAGCGTACCTCTTGGTACTGGGGCTACAGCTATCGTCCCGCTCCTGGGACGTGTTCTGAGCCCTCCCTAAACCCTAAACATAGGTCCACGGCATCACAAGCTCAAGAGTGTGGAGCCCCTAAGCCTTATTTTACTCCTACACTAAGCCCTAATGAAACTTAAAAACCCTGTATAGAAGCTTTAAAGGAAGCCTTTTGAAGAATTTGGTCTTTAATATAGGGGCCTTAATAATTACGTATACTATTTGGGGGGGTTCCTTATTATGAGTACAGTATTTTGGGCCCCAAAACCCTATTCTAACTACTAAGGCCCCTATATTACTCTGCCTTTGTAAGCGACTTCCGGCCCGGTGCCATGGTTCGACTTTCTCAGCGAAGTGTCTCCGATTTTCAAGTCCAGGCAAACATTTAGGGTTCAGGGTTTAGGGTTTAGGCGTCGCATGCGATGGAATTGGGATCGAGGAGTTTAGGGTTTCAGGTTTGGATGTTAAGGTTCAAGGTTTGGGTTTAGGACTTAGGGATTCCATAAAGATTAAAGAAGGTTGCGGAGTTTGGGGTCTGCGCCTCAAGAAGGAAATAAGAAGGGAAGCACGACATTTCCGAACGCACTGCTGGCCTTGGCCTTTCAACCTCATCAGCAGCAGCGAGCCTTGGTCTTATGACTGTCTGTCATAGGAGTCATGCAACTTATGGTCAGGGTTTAGAGTTGCAAGTTCTGTTCCACTGAAAGCATATTTGTCTGGCATGACTACTGCAACACCGGCAAGACCTACATGGGTAGTTCTGTAAATTAGGGTCTCTTTTTAGGGTCCTTTTTTGTAAGGGTGCCGTACCATGCTTAGGACCCAAAAGGGGCCCTAACTTAGAGAACTACCCACATCCCGAGGCCCTATATCCCGCTCGTGGCAACCTGGGATCCCAAAGTCCGTCTCCAACACCTGTGGTTTAGGGTTTAGGGGGTTTGGGGTTTTGCGGTGAACCGTTTTCGGGTTTAGGGTTTAGGTTTTCCCAGTATCTGGAAACTATTAAAGGGTGCCTGTCGCGAGCCCGTAGGTTTTTAGTTCAAGCCGCAAGTAAATGTGGCTCCCATCTTAAAGAACCCAATCCCCCCACGCTGCTGCATCCCAGCGTTTGAGCTGAATCCAGGCTCGAAGACCCTATATGCCCTATATCCGGTTAATGAAAGGTGCTGAGCACAGCTAGCATGCATCCTGAAATCTTCCCCTTCATTGCTTTAGTCCCATATCCTAAACCCTGACATTAAAAATCTTGTACTCTAGACCGTAGGCCCCATGCAAAGCCTTAACTCTCTCGCCAAAATGCTAACTTACCCTACACAGCCCTGGGCCCCAAAAGCCCTTATCTACCACCACTCCATGAGACCCTACGCCGCCTAAATAAAGCCGAAATGGAAAAACCCCAAAGCCCTGAACCCTTGATCTCTATCTCCCGAAGCCGGGATCCTCAAACACACAAGTCCTAAACTATAACCCGTGTAAAGCCTCAGCCATACAAGTAAACCCTTAACGGAGCCCTTAAAGGACACGCCATGCCGTCACCCCCCATACCCTCTTCCCTAAACCCTGAACCCTTACAGAACCCTTTTTAAAGGAACCTTATAAACGTTATCAAGAGCACTTAAGCGAACCCCGAAGGAAGAGCTGACCCCGAAGCTGCTTGCCATTGGTGGCGGTGGCGGTGGCACGGCTGATTGGTTTGGGTTTTGAGGTGTTGAACTTTAGTGGTTAGGAGTTTAGGGTTTTTTGGGTGAGTTTGGGCTTTCGGGTTTTGCCTCAGGATTTGGCCTTTAGAGTTTGGGTTTTGGGCTCCCGGTTTGGGCACTTCAGTCTAGTGAATGTGGCCTAGAGCTCGGGATTTGTGGCTTAGGACGAGGGGCGCAGGTCGACGTAAGCACGGCTTTGTTTTCTTCCTGAACTTCGGAGATATTGGGTGGTTGTGAAAATTAGGGTCCCTTTTTGGGTACCCTTAATAGGTGCCGTATTATAATAGGGATGCAAAAAGGGACCCTAATTTTGACAACCACCGATATGGTAAGTGGGTCTTATGGAAACGGAAACGGAGAAAGCAGGAGGCCCCAGTGAAGCGAAGCGTTGCAGTGCAATCTGGAAGTCTTCCTTTGCCGCCACATGGGAGTTTCCGTAAATAGGGGACCCGAATATAGCACCCTAAATAGTAGGATCCTAATTATAAGGACCCCAAAATAAGGTACCCCTAATTTTCGGAAACTCGCACATGGCTCGTTTCGAGTTCCTGGTGGCTTCGAGCTAGGGAAGGTGCTGGGCAATTGCGCTGAGGCTCCTTACGCTAAGGCTCCATGTGCCCATATAGTATATACTTAGGCCTTAAAGTTCCTTTATGGGGACCCCTGTGAGGCTTAAGTATCTACTATAAAGGGCACATGGAGCCTTTGGGTTACGAGTTTGATAACAACCAAGCCGCGGGTTGAAGGAAGGGTGCTGTTGGGGCTTTACGGGTTTAGGGTTTAGGCTTAGGGTTTAGGGTTTAGGCAAACGGTTTAGGGTTTAGGGTTAGGGACTTTCGAAGAGTCTAACAAGGCTTACTAGGGTCTTCGTGTTGGGCTCTGAGCGCTGGAACAAGGAGCTTGGCTTGTCTTGGTATCTAATATCAATTGTTCAACCCCCTATATTGGAGGTGAGGCATCACGTGAGCTCTAGCAAGCCGGTTGTAAAGGAGAAATAGGATGAGGGTAAGCCTTAAAGCCAAAAGAGGCTTGCTTCCCTCACACTCCAAACCCACGTCTGCAGCCCAAACCTCCCGCATGCGGAAACCTTAAACCCCAAAACCTGCATGGGGTTGGCGCTGCTACGCATACTTTATTCTTGGTTTTCGCATCATTTCAATTGCGTTCAAGATTGGTTTGACAGGGTTTTGTGAGGCACGGGTTTTCATGCGGATTCTTGGTTCAGGGGTCCTTTGTTGGGGGTTCTCTGTGTAAGATTCCTAATATGTCAGGTTGTTCGAGGGTCTTCCATTTTCTGCAACTCCCGCATAAAGCCAGCCCTCTACCTCTGAAAGCCCACTTGCCCAGGAAATAAGTTGCTATACCTGCCTGCCCTGCCCCCTGCCCTGCCGTGCCCTGCCCTGCCCTATACGTTTAGGGTTGCAGGGTTTCGCGGTTCTTTCAGTGTTTAGGGGTACTGATGCTACAAATGTGTCCGGGTTCACGTAGGGCCATTAACATCAGGATCACCAGTGCAACCCGCGTTTCATGGGGTTTATTACTCGATGGTCTACTTCTGTTTGGGGTCGGAACAATGACCTTTTAAAATCCTCGTACCGGTAAATCCTGACGTTACAAATGTCCTCGCCAAAGCTGCCTCAAAATCATCTTACAGTTTTAAGGTCCCTAGCAAGATTACCTGTCGTCGACAGCTCACAGAGCTTAGACCCTAAGCCTCAGGCCCTAATCTAAACCCTAAGGGCTTAAACCCTAATCCGAGCGCAACAGCCCTTAACTCTAAACTCTAATCTAAACCTTGACCCCTACCTTAGCCTCCCAACTTGGAGGGTGCTGGTAAATCCACACTAAGCTGATCCTCCAAGTAACCTAAAGCCCAAACCAATCTTAGCTTAAACCCTGTAAACCCTAAACCCTGAACCCTGGTCTAAACCCTAAACCCTAAAGCACTAAGCTGAGGTCAAGCGGCACTGCACCTTTCCGAGGCGCAGGAGCAAGCGATGCTCCGCCAGACACAGGAGCTACCCAGATCTTCCTCCTTTCAGGGATCCTTAAGGGTTCCTTTAAGGGATGTATAAGGGATCTATAAGGTTTAGGGTTTAGGGTACCCAGATCTTCCAACATCCCTTAGTTCAGGAATATAATCCTACTATCATTTAATGGTATATTCCGTAATGAGGTTTACGGTTTCTTTTTCGGGTTCTAAAGGGTGCTAGAGACGTTCTTCCGGATTCCTTTCTGGGTTCTATAAGGGTGCTACAGGGGTTATATAAGGGTTTAGGGTTCAAGCAGAGAGCCCGCTTCTTAGAGTGTAGGAGTTTTGGGTTGAGGGAATTCAGGAATCTCACCTTGGATTGTAGACGGCTTCATGTTACGATTTAGAGTATATACTCCATAATTTATGACAGTGATTTTAAAGAGATATAAGGCTTACGGATTGCAAAGCTTAGGGGCAGATGTTCGAACAATTTCGGTGTTTTGGGGCTTCAGAATTTTTAGACAGGCATACGTCTGGCACTTACAGTTGTAGCGTGAGGACTGTGGAGTGTCATTGTGCATAGACAGCTGTGACCTGCTACAACAGATACTTCATGATACTTCCAGGAGGAGCTGCGCCAACTCGGCTTCGGTGCCCGGCAGAAGCAGCACCAGCACCACAAGGCAAGCGACTTATTTCATCAGCGCAGGAAGGGTTTTTACTTTTGCATTCTGTTCTACTGAATTCTGGGACTCAGGGGCACCTGGTGTCGGGCTCCCCATAACAAGGATCCTACTGTTCAGGGTTGAATATTCGAGTAACGTTGCGGAAATTCCAATCAAGGGCTGTTCTCGTTCCGGGGGCAGTGACGGAAATATAGATGTAGCTGCGAGTCTTGTCACCGGTGTGTGCTTTTTCTCAGGAGGCGCACAACTCTGCAAATGACGAGGCGCCAAAGCACCGGCAGGCACAATTTGGGTCCCAGCTCAGGGCAGTTCTGAGTAAAACAGCTCATGCACAGGTGAAGGCCAGTTCAGTGCGTTAGTTGGGATAGGGCAACGGATGTGGCGAATTTCGCAAAAAGGTCGGCTGGACTTGGTATAGCGGTCGGAATAATTACCAATTCAAGCCCCCTTGTAGTCACCATATAGTATTCAAGGTATGATATTACCTTTTGCCTTATTCTATTTATGAAGGCCCACAAACTAAAAGAGCTGGCACTATCGTGTTTGTATTGCCAGGGCCGAAGCCCAAGCTAGTCATTTCTCGACTCTACTGACTCTACTAACCTGATCTCTAGTCTAGTGACTGCCCTAGACCCTAAACCTTAAACCCTACCTGTATCCCCAAACCCTACAAAATAGTAGGTTATGACCCCTTGATTCCCCTAAAACAGTACGTTTTTGGATCCCCAGGTAGAGCTTAAACCGACGAGCGTACCTCTTCACACCCACAGCGCAGCTCCAAGGCTGTGTTATCCCCGTTTGTTCTTTCGTTTGACATCGGGTCTGTTCGTCCATCCGTCAGTCCGTCCTCGCTTTGCCGGTTTGTTTGGCATTTGATCTCTCTCTCTCTCTCTCGCGCTCTATCTCCCCCCACCTCGAACAGGCAGGTCAAGCTTTGCTCTCAGATCTCGAAAAAAGGAAACACTTGAGCCACTTGCTAGCATAGACCCCATCCCTGTCCAGCAAGCAGTGGCGCTGGACCATCGTTCGAGCGCAACGTACAGACCCTGTGACAACAGATTTCCCACGACCCATGGCATCACTGTTACCCTCAGAGATCGTTGTGTGGCTGCTTCGTGGCAGTGGCACCACTTGCGACGCACTTTTGCAGCTGACCGATCTGCTAAAACTGCTGGGCATGCCATACCATCAGCTAAGTTCTCACTGTCCATATCCTTTGTGCTCCACTACACACACCCAATCCAAGACATCGGCGAATCTAGCTTCGGCCACAGCCGTATCACGGTCTTGGCCGATTACAGTTCCCATGCACAGTATCGGCTTCAGAGACATATACTACCGGAGCACCATCAAAGCCACTCCAATATAGTCCCAGAAGCTGAGGTTTTCGAATGCTCAAGCGCAAACCGAGAGGGACAAGACATAACCAGAAACTCATCTTACGCGAAATGGCGCGTCTACCTTTCGCGTTGTGGCTGAGTGTCTTGCCCACGCTGGCTCGGCTACTTGGCACCTTGAGGGTTTGCGACAGGTTCGGGCTTTAGGGTGTAAGGTTTCTGGATCCAAATGGGGGTTTCCGAAAATTAGGGGTACCTTAGTTTGGGGTCCTTCGAATAAGGATCCGACTATTTAGGGTACTATATTAGGGTCCCCTATTTTCGGAAACCCCCAAATCATTGTAGCAAGATTCACAGGGTTTAGGGGTTTAGAGGTTTAGGGTTCGTAGTCTGGGTAGACTTATGTCAATCTCTTGTGCTAACTCTTGTCAGATCGCAAGTGATAAAAATAGGAAAAATGGGAATCCTGTTTTTTCGGAAATACAAATAAAATAGGAGAAAAAACGGACCTGCCCGCACTCCCCGCGCGACTTTCCACCCCGCGGCCCTGTGTTATGTTCCTAGTTTGCCTAGGCTTTTCCCTACGTTTCCTATTTGTCTCATATGTTTCTCCGATCTTTTCCTATTTTACTCCTTTTATTTCTCCTATGTTTTCCTATGCTGCTCCTATTCTATTCCTATTTTTATAATTGTTCTCTTATGTTTTCCTATGCTGCTCCTATTCTATTCTTTTTTTCTCCTATGTTTTCCTATGTTGCTCCTATTCTGTTCCTATTTTTCTCCTATTGAGTTTCCTCTCCTATTTTTCCTATTTCCTGTAAGCCTTGGAGTCCTATTTATTTCCTATTTTTCTCCTGTTTCTGGAAATCATGGTTTCTCTAGACTTAGCACTCCTGAGGTTGACATAAGGCTAGACTTGAGTCCAGTAGCAAAAAGATGTTAGGGTTTAGGGGTTTACGGATGTGTCGGCTGTCAGCAGGATGCTTTGCTTTGACCCTCAGATCACACACTTTACTTCACATGGTTAAGCAGCCCTACGCCACTACCCGCAACCATCAACCGTAAGCCACAATCCATCATACACCTTAAGCAGTAAACTTCGCACAATGCCAAGGTACACTGCCTGCCGCCCAGGCGTAGCTCGGAGTTTCGAGGGCGGGTGAGAATGAGGGGATAAAGTCAACTCTCTGCCCGATTGCCTGAGCTGCTTAGATCCCCAATACGTAACCTTTAAGCTTTTTGGGTTCTTATAGTTTAGTAGGAATCGGAACTTTTCTTTCTGTGGCTTGTTGGGGGAGTAAAGCTGTATGTTCACTTTGCCTCTTAGGGGTTAAAGTTAGTTGGCGAATAACCCCAACCTGAAAGCACTCAATTGGGGAATAAGTTCGTATCAGTTGCAAGCATTGATCCTCCATTGTTGTTCGGATTGGCTTCCTTCGGACCCCTCTTCCCTTCCTTCATAAGAAGCCCAGCTTTTTGGGGTTCAGGGGCTTTCTGTATGGGCTCAAGTGCTTTGGGGACTTAGAGCTTATGTTCACTAGTAAGTAGACAGGCACCTGGTCTTCTACTTTGACCCCGGATCCTTGCAGTCACTGGTCTATATAGGATTCCTGGTCGGCCGTCAGATACTCCAAACTCCCGGTCCCAAGTCAAACAGAAATCCGTGAAGTAAGGGGGGTTTTAATGATTAGAATGGGGTTTGGGGGGCTCCTTATTAATTTTAGTAACTATACCCCCAAACCCTATTCCAATTTTTACGGTATCTATATGATCCCGACCTAAACCCTAAGCCTTGAACCCCAAACCCTGAAGCCCTAAAGCCCTAAGCCCCAAATAAACCCTAAACCTGAAGCCCTAAAACCCTAAACTCTATTACCCGCAGGAGCTTATGGGCGCCAGTGCGAGGGAGTCTGCAACTGCCAGCCTTACGAGGAGCGCTGACATCTGCCAAAAGCCGGTAATATAGATACCGTAATACTTAAAATAGGGTTTAGGGGTATAGTATACCATAGTTATATCAGAATCCAGAAGCATGACAACCTAAATCCTAGCCTCAGAGGTTGGGTTTCTAGGGTTTCGAGCAGTAGTTTCCATATCCATGTGGGAAGTTTGTCCAAAGTAGGGTCCCTTTTACGTCGCCAAAATAGTACGGTTAGTACCTTAGAAAAAGGACTCTACAAGGGACCCTAATTTAGAGAACTATCCATATCAGCACTTTGCAATTCCCTAAACCTGTAGGCTCTGAAGCCACAAGGCCCGACTGAATCTCCCCGACAGACGTTACAGACGCTAGGTTCTTCGAACAGCCGTCTGAATGCAAGACCCTTAAAGACTTAAAGGTGTGGGTTTCCAGCGTTTCGAGCGGTCACTTCCACATCCGTATTCGTAGTTCTCTAAGTTAGGTCCCTTTTATTTTAAGTCCCCCCAAAAAGTACGACACCCATATAAAATGTACCCTAAAAGGGATCCTGATTTAGAGAACTTCCCATATCAGCAATCCGCAATTCCCTAAACCTGCACGCTCTGAAACCGTTAAACCCGAGTGAATCTCCCGACACACGTTGACCCAAAAACACGAAACCCGTAACCCCTAAAAGCTAGGTTCGATCCACCGTCTGAATGCAAGGCGTTACCTGGCGATCTCAAAACCAACGGCTTTAAGGGTTCTACCCTCTAATTAAGGGACCAAAGCCGATTATTCTTTAGGGTTTAGAGTTCAGGTTTCAGGGTTTGGGCCCTAAGCCCTAAGCCCAAATGCCAAGGACCCCGACACATCAAACTCTAGGCCCTACGATCCTTAAATACTTCCGTTAAGAAAGCCGTAAAAAACAGAGAGTAGAAACCTAAAGTCCTTGTATAAAGATATGTAAATACAAAGAGGGAGAGAGAGAAAGAGAGAGAGAGAGAGAGAGCGAGAGAGACGGAGAGAGAGCGAGAGAGAGAGAGAGAGAGAAAGAGAGAGAGAGAGAGAGAAAGAGAGAGAGAGAGAGAGAGACAGAGAGAGGGGGGGGAAGGAATTCTTTGCTTCCTCAGAACAGAGAAGCAAAGCAGAAACCGGCGAGGATTGCGACGATGGCGTTGAGGGCACCGGGCTTTGCACGTGCCAAGCTGGAAGGGAGGCAATCAGCCTCGGTTGGAAAAGTTGAGAGCCTGAACTTAGGCACCCAACAAGGGCATAAGCATAAGCATGTTACAGGGATATCCCTACCTGTTTGGGCCTTCATGATAATGTCGATTCGGATATCACTATCCTAATTTTTGCTTATATGCTTTTGGGCACCTACCTTCTTAAGGAGTTGTAGAAGAAAGGCAGAATGAGGAGCTTTGTAAAGGTTTTACTTCGGGTTTCGGTAGGGCTTAGGGCTTAGGCTGAAAGTTGCTTGGTTCATTAACGTAAGGTTTCTACAGGGGTTGTTGTCTAGGGCTTTAGAGGCGGGTTTAAGTTCGTGCGTTGATCAAGGGTGGTTTTTGGTACTGGGCTCAGGGCATAGGATCTACTTCGACCCCTGTACTGCACCTCTGTTGTAGCCCAACTACCATCTAATTTTTACCGACTATCGAGGATTCATTAAAGGACACGTGGGTCCTGGTAGGGATCAAAAGGCCTGAATATTTAGTGATTCTGTTTACTACTAATCCTTGACATACCTATGCTGTAATATCCACCAAAACCTTTTTCTAACCAAGTCCCCCATACACTGAGCCGCTACAGTATCCCTGATAGCAATCTTCTGGTAACCCGTATCAGACGTATCATATAGAGGCCCTCGAAAAAACCCTTACTTCAAGCCCTTATATTACGGGTTCAGGTTCGTTGTGCAGGGTCTTCCATAGGCTCTGTGGCTAGCGGTTTCGGGCTGGCCGAGGTTTCGCAGATGTACTTAATGTGACCCACCTGTAGTTAGTTGCGAAGTGCAGTTGGAGTCCTCCTGTGGCTGCCAAGGGTAGCTGCCACAGGTAGAATTTTTAGCGCTATCATAAAAGTCCTGCGCTCTGGATAGCTGTCCCATGTCATGGACGCACCTTTTGATGTGTTGTTTGCTTGATCGCAGAGTCTGGTCTGGACGAACTAGACCCTAGTGCAATGTCGCTTGGACCCTCGTAAGGCTCGCCTTCAACTTAATTCTGTCATCACTGTAGGGGTCTTAATATACAGGGCTCCTAAAACGGGTTCTATAAGGGTGGCTATAAGGGCTTAGTATGGGGGCCTTAACAATCAGAATAGGGTTTTGGGGTTCCTTGTTCTTATTATAGTGTAATATGCCCCCCTCAAAAAAATCTAATTATTAAGGCGCCTACATCAATTACTTTCGTAGTGCTGACTGGCTACAGCCTTCAGAACTTCAGCGGCTTGTTCACCCCACCTGCCCAGAAACTCCAATATGCCTTAATTAAGGGATATACCTTAAATTATAGTGCGATCCCTAATATGGTTTACGGAATATTCCTTGATCAAGGGATACTGGCGTCTTAGAGTAGAACCCCTAAACCCTATAGATTCCTTAAAGGAACCCTCTAGAGGAGTTTCTGGGTGTACTGCGAAGCCCAGGGACCTCGCCTGGCTTGTCCGAGATGCGAGAGCGTAATATAGCGGCCCTTCAGAATCACAGTAGGCTTCCATTTAAAGGGATCTTAAAAAGGGGTCTATAAGGGTTTCTAGAAGGGTTCAGTATTAGGGGCCGAAATAATTACCTACACTGTTTTGGGGGGTCCTTATTACAATTATAGTATAATGGGCACCAAAACCCTATTCTAATTATTAAGGCCCCTATGTTACACACCTCGACCCTACCCGAAGCCCAAATGAAGAGCTCCCTGTGGTCCGATCTGCGCGAGGCAGAATGTGGAGAGGAGCCGCTTTACCTTTGTCATGCCCTGCTACTTTTTGGGTAACCTTCATATAACATATCCTAACCGTAGAGTTGGATACCCTAAAAATGGGGTAGGGCATGACCCTCTAGGTATGCTTCGTGTTGAATCCCAGGATTGTAAAAGGTTATACTACGGTTTTTTACAGGGTTCTACAAGCTAAAGTTCTATAAGGGTACTCTACGGGTACTGTAAGCGTACTTGGAGGTTCATGGGACTTAGTAAGTTCACTTATAAGTACCTCAACTGGCTTATAAGGAATCATAAGCTTTAAATAGTAACCTTGTTTATAAACCCAGTTATTCAATCCCAATACGAATAAAGTGCAGGTTTCTTGACGGGCTCCTTCATAACGAATGGGTTTAGGAGTTCTGCTCCACCAGGATGTCGGATACTTAAGGTTTACAATAGGCTTCATTAAACTTGCTAGTGAAGCTCCCTTTGCTTTTGCCCGATGGTCACATTGCGGAAAGTGAAATTGCAGAAAGTGAGATGTCCATATCGTGGGTTGAAGTAGGGTCCCAGCATACCTGTAGGCTCGTACCCTACCCCTTGTTTTAGGGCATCTCCTTTTCTATGCAACAGGTCCCAACCATCAAACCAAGCATGCTAACACAGGGGTTGGGTAGGAGCCTCTAGGTAGATACACCCCAACAGATGCTTGTTGCAGGAGCGGGCTTAGGAAGCACGCGCATGTCTCACAGTTCCGTCGAGTGAAACCTGAAACCCTAAATACACCGTGAACCTTAAACCCTAAACCTTAAACTAAACCTTAAGCCCTAAACCGGAAACCTTAAACTCTAAACACTCAATAAACCTTCAGCCTTAAACAAAAGTCCTAAACAAGCTCAGACTTCTTACTGGACGACTTTTGGGCTCGCGGAGTCTCTGAAAACTTCGCCGGTGCGAGGAGGAAGGAGTGGATTCTGTTTTCTACGTAGGTTCCTGAGAAGTACCCCTTTGCCCTTTTTATTTTAGGGTCCCCTTACAATAGCCGAATAGTAAAGAGGGTACCCTTTTTATAATAAACTAATAAGGGCTTACTCAGAAACCTAGCTATTGTTTGCCATACCTGAACCTAGCGGAGCAGAAACTATTGTGGCATGTTATAATATGTGTAGTCCCCAAAGCTTACCGATGAGAGTTTCTAATAGCATCCTAAAGCCTAATAATTAAACCGCTAGGTGAAGACCTACACGGACCGGTGTTAGGATTCTGTTGGATTCAGGGGTTGAAAGGTTTCAGGATCTATAGGCCTTAGAGGTTTTTGCAACCGTCAATATGACCATTGTTCAACCGAAGGCTCACCCTGCGCTGACGGGCATTGGCTTCGCGCCAGACCTCCAAAACCACATGGGAGTTTCATAGTACCCTAAGTAGTAGGATCCTTATTATAGGGACCGCAAAATAATCAATTTTCGGAAACTGCCACCTCGAGTCAACGTTTTCCATCCAAAACCCTCGCACAAGGAGGACGATGAGCCCATGGGTCCGGCAACTGGCGTCGGTGTGGGCAAGGCGTACGTGGGGATCCAAAAAACCTACTGGTCTAGGGGTTAGACCCTCTAATTAAGGGCTCACAATACAGGGGCCTAAAAAATTGCCAATACCATTTTGGGGGGTTCCTTCTTATAACTTATAATTATAGAATGATTGGCATCCAAACCCTATTCTAATTATTAAGGCCACTATAGTAACCTGCTGTTTTGTAGGGTTTGGGGATACAGGTATGATCAGTCCGTATGTTTTGGGCATATGTTGCAACCATTCAGTGTTTTGGAGTACAGTAACCCATTGTCTAGGCAAGTTGGGTCCTACTGGTAGCGCACCGAGTACCAACATGTAAGAATGTCTGAAAGAAGTTCCAACAATCAAGAACCCGAAGAAGGCATCATCGAAGCGAAAATCAAGATTATCAAACAACAACGGCAATATCGGGGTCTGCATCCGCTCAAAAATCCCTGTATACATAGAGTTTTAAAAGCATATGCTTTCTAGGCACATGGGCTCTCGTGGCTTACTATTCAGTCCTATACTAAACCCTATCAAAGACTAAGAAAGCCCTATATTACATGGCCCCATACCCTCAAACCTTAAACTGGTAGTAGCTAATATTCCAAGGAGAACTTTGAAGGCTGAAGAGGACAAGGGCTCCATGTGAACATAACAAATTCCTATACCCCTAGCCCTAAACCCCAAAGAAACGAAGGCCTCCGACCTGGTTTTCGTGAATCGCAGCCTCAGCTTCCTTCGTCTGGATGCGGAGACCAGCCGAAGGACTCGGCAGGCTTACGGTTTGGGGGGCTCAGGGTTTAGTGTAGTTCTGTGGGGTTTGGGAATTTTGGGTTGAGGGGCCAAGGTTCAGGAGTTTAAGGCTTCAGGTTTTAGGGTCTATTGGTTTGGGGTCTAAGGTTACATGTTTGTGGATCTGGCTCATCGGGAGGCACTTCAGAGAGACCTCGTTCAAAAAAGGTTTAGAGTTTACGTTACAGGGCTTTAGGGGTTCGGGGGCTTAGGGTTTACGGAAGGGCGCGGCAGGCTCTGGCTGGCTTCAGGAGTCATGCAATTTCTTGTGTTAGTGGCTTTCTATGTAAGTCAGTTACTGTTATGTCGATGGTTGTTTTTGTTATAGTAGTAAGTATAAAAGTATTACGAACAATACGAATAACAAATTAAGACGAACAGTAGTAATAATAGCACGAATCATCATAATCATAGCAATCAACATCTTCATCATCAGCTTTATCACCATCAAAACGTTAGTAGTTATAATGACAGTAGCAGCAATAAGACAAGAAGACTAGTCTGAATTTGAATCATAGTTTTCATCATGCGCATGATGATAACACTCGTTATAACAACCGTAATATTCAGAACAATAATATTAGTTATTCAGAATCACAACAACAATAGTAACAATAATAATGACACAAATAATTTGTTTGTGTTTATTGTTGTTGTTATCAATACTACTGTATTTACGTATAGTTCTATTATTGTTATTATTCTTGTTATTGTTACTACCATCATTATTATCATTATTATCACTTTTTCAGTATTGTCCATTTGTCGTCATTGACGTTATTGTTATTATCCGTATTGTCATTCTTTTTCTTACTCTTGTTATTACTATTGTTACCATACTTTTCTTTATTCGTTTTCTTATTCTTCTTCTTATTTATAAATGTAGTCATCAGTAAAAGTATACCCATCACCCAAATTCTATTCCCTTGTAATACCCCCTTTTTGCCCGAAACTCCAAAATCCTGACGGACCCCAAGATCCTCATAGTATCCATGAAGTCCTTTCTCTCCGAATGGCAGGTGTTCAATGCCTCCATCTCCTTGGCAAGGCGGCTGAGGGCATGCTTTCGGGGCTGCATCGCTTCGGGTTAGGGTCTACGCTTCAATGTTTGGCTTTAGGGCTTTTATGGTTTAGGGGGTTCAGGGTTTAGGGTGCTGGGGGTTTAGGGCTTAGGGTTTAGGGGGTTTAGGGCTCAGGGTTTTAGGGGTTTAGGGTTCAGGGCCAGGGTTGAGGTTTTGGTTTTAGGGCCTTTGGGCTTCGAGTTGAGGGCCGTCTGTTGGCAGTTTTCTGTAGGCACGTTTATCCGAAGCAATTATTGCACAATCGAAGCCTTTGCCTGGGAGTGAGGGTCTGAGAAGGATGCTGTCGGCGTTCCGGGTTCAGGCTTCCCAGCGTTTCTGGGGTGTGTGTGTGTGTGGCTTGAAGGCTATGTGCACTCGTGTTCTTTTTTTGGAGTTTCTCCGTTTAGCTGCCAGGCCGTCGCCCGGTACATTTTTTTGAGTTTAATCAGCTTGAAGCCTTGAAGAGCGCTAAACCCTTAAAACCCGCCTGATGAATCCTTATAGGGCTTTCAAACCTTATTACAAGCCCTGCAATTCCCTCTCCCACGTTGCACGTCTAAACCCTGAAACCCGCAAGCCTTGATTCAGTCCACAAACGCCTGAAACACGAGAAAAAGACCCCGAGATTTTTGATTACAAAGCCTCTACACCCTGAAAGCCCTACCCTTCCTAAACATCCTTAAACCCTAAACTTCCCAAGCATCCCGAAACCCCTGAACCCTAAACTTCCTAAACCCTAAGCCCTAACTTCCTAAACCCTAGACCCCTAAACCCTAAACGGCCCTAAACTTCCTACACATCCCTAAACCCTAACCTACCTAAGCATCCCTAAACCCTAACCTCCCTAAAGATCCCTAAACCCTAAACTTCCTAAACATCCCGAAACCCTAACCTCCTTAAACATCCCTAAACCCTAAACCCTTAAACTCCAATACACACCGAAAAGCAACCTTCCAGGCCGCAGCCCTTTCGGGGCCAGGCTCGCCTTGCGCCTGGGTACTTCTCTTTTTGGCTGTAAACTCAACTTTTGAACTTTTGGGGTTCTTATAAAGTAGTGGATTCTGAAAGTTTCAACTTTTATTCCCATGGGTTTTGGGAGCCAGTGAGTTTTTGAAACCCTTCGGCTGAAGTTACGTAAATACTAGCTTACTCGGTTTAGGGTTTAGGGTTACCTAAATACTGGGTTTAGGGTTTAGGGTTACCTAAATACTAGGTTATATACGGGGTTTAGGGAAGTTTAGGAAGTGTAGGGTTTATGGGGTTTATGTTGGTAGATCTGGCTCATCGGGAGGCACTTCAGAGAGACCGCGTTCAAAAAGGGTTACCTACATACTGGACATGGTTAGTAGCGTACGTAGCTGGAGCCCGAGGGAAAATTAAATGGAAGCAACCAGAATAGAGACGGAGGAGGGTTTCGGGTTCTTTAGAGGGTTCTCTTGAAGGGTTCCATGAGGCGTTCCTTTCAGGCCTGTAAGGGTTACATAGGTTACATATATAGGGCCAAAGGTTGCGTTGGGGGTTCTATAGTGGTTAGGGTTTTGGGTTCAGAATATCTTGTTAGTTCAAGGCTTTCCCTGGCCAATTTGCTTCGAATGCCTGGTGCGTCTCGCCTGATGCATGGCGAACGAAACAGCATGCACAAATTGAGGCAGAACCCAATCGACTGTATTGTACAACGCTGCGCGGCAGCCCGAAATGTGATGTTTCAAGCTTCTATATCATGTGGTAGAGCCAACACATTTCTTAGTTGTAGTGGTAGTTTAACCCTATGGATCCAGTTACCTAATTCATGGCTTGCTGGATTGCATACAAAGCCTTGCTAGTAAATAGAGATACATATCTCACTTTGCACAAGTAAATCACTGTGAATAAATAGAGATACGTATCTCACTTTAAACAAGTAAATCACTGAATGAATGAACAAACATAAACATGTCTATCTGTCTCTCTCTCTATATATATATATATATTCTCTATATATATATATATATATACATATAAATGTATACACACATATGTCATCAGCAGCCTCGGTTCGGTTCGGTTTGGTTTAAAGCATAGGGTTCAGGGTACTAGTCAGGTGATTAGAACCCTCGGGTAGATGAAGCAAAGCCTCAACGAGCATCCTTTAGCCGTAACCCTGACCCTAAAGCCCAGGTGCTCGTGAACGCGCCTGCTTTGAGGCGCCTAGGGGCGGATGCCAAAGACGAGGCGAAGATGGCATCGTCACAGGGTTTTTTCTGGAGCTTAGAAATTTTAAGATTCCTGTAAGGGTTCCATCAAGGGTTCTATAGGTCCGCAAGGGATTAATGAGGTTTCTGGAGGCTTTTGCAGCTTTTAGCATTTAGTGGTAGTGCGTTTTTTTAGATGTTGGGCTTCCATGTGGCTGGGTGCAACGTAAACAAGGTGTATATACACGACGTTGCCTTCGAATCTCTAGGTTCTGCATCTTGGCTTGGACCGGAATTCAGAGTTAGGGCTTTGGGTGTTCGATCATTTCGGCGGGCTGCAGGCTCCAGCGGCGACGCTCTTGCATGCCGAATATCAGCAACCCTAAACCCTAAACCCTATGACCTTAACCCTCATCGAAACAGGCAGGGCTGGCTGCACTGCTTTCCGGCGTGCAGCTGCCGCGGCGTGCTCAGCCCTTCTGCCATGCCTACGGCGGACACCAGCCGCTTGAATGGACCCGAAGGTTTTGGTGCGACGTCCGATTCCTTAAACGCTAAACCTCGAGACCTTATCCAAGCAGTCAATAGATGCATGGCAAGTGATCACAACAGTTATCCTCCGCCCACTACTACTACTACTACTCCTACTACTACCACCTGTACTCTTGTTGCTACGGATACGGCTAGCGCTACAGCTACGGCTGCTACTGTTGCTAATGCGTCAGTTCTACGGCGACGAGCAAGTCTTGGCACCAGCAGAGAGCTGGTGAAAATCCAATACAACCTTTGCATAACTGCCCGGGCGGAATTTGGCCTGAACCTTCCACAAACGGGCCACCAGCTAAACTCGAAACCCTCTTACCAAGGTTTGGTTCCTGGTCTGGACAGCTGGGGGATGGTCGAGCCATGTCCCTAGGCCCCACGGCCGTGGGTGGGCGTTCACACACGATGCAAGGCTTCACATACAAGACCGCCTCAAATTACGGTTATCTGCACCGGCTTTCCATCCGTAGTGTCATAACAGCGTCCATGTAATCACTCCTAACTGTTCGCATTGGCCGTGCGACATCAACTTTCCCAGTTCAAGAACCTGAAACCCCAAATAGTTAATTAATCTGTTGACCTTGCACCAGATCTGATAAGCCCTACCCTACACGTCGCAACCCTGCCTGGAGTTATCCCGGCATCTCGAAACCAAGTTACGGGTCCGCAGTACGATGCCTTGGCCAATCCCTAGGCCCTTCACCTTCAAACCTAAAGCCTAATTATAATTGGGAGTTTCCGAACATTAGGGGTACCTTATTTGGGGGTCGCTATAATAAGGATCCTACTATTTAGGGTACTATATTAGGGTCCCCTATTTTCGGAAACTCCCAATTCCTGAACCCTACCTAAACCATACCTAGAGGCTCATACCCTGCCCCTTTTGTTTAGGATGCCTGTTTTTATGGTGAGGTTCTGCTGTATAGGAAAGTAGATACCCGATACAAAAGGGGTAGGGCAAATCCAAACTATTGGTCAGGGGAGGTGCTTGGCTTCGCCCCATCGGAGGAGCCAACGCAGGTCCAGCTGGTTTGAGAAACAGACGGACAGACTTAAACTACCCTTCCGTGAAGGTTTATTGGATTTCTATAAGGGTCTTTCTCCATGGGGCTATATGACTTTTGGGGTTGATAAGGAGTATAGGTTTGATTATAGAGATGTTTTGTCCTGATGCAAGCTATCTTCCTGAATCAACGGGTTCCGGAGTGTCCCCCGAACTATGCTAGCATCCTTGGAGCGGATGTTTGGTTATTTGGGCGCGGTGAACAAGTTGTTTTGTTTGGGCCTCCTGGGTTCCCGATACAATTCGGTACTCACCCATATGAGAGTTTCCCAAAATTAGGGATACCTTATTTTGGGGTCCTTATTATGAGGATCCTACTGTTTAGGGTACTTTATTCGGGTCCCCTCTTTCGGTACTCACCAATATTGGAATCAAGAGGATCGTACCTGGCCACAGCTATTATGAAGATGTGCCTGCGCAAGTGGTCTGGTGACGGTGAGGGGCTTCGGGAAAAGGTATTCCGAAGGCTACGATGCAGGGCCCGTGTTCCCTTTTTTACTCATCCTGGTTGTCGGTTCGCTGATGTTGATGATGACGACGACGATAATGAGGATGATGATGAAAATGCTGCTGATTTTGATACCAGACACCCTAGCAGACCCTAGGCCCCAACCACACCACACCACACAACGGAGGCACCCGAAGCGAATCCAAACCCCGAGCCGCACCGCACCACACTACAGGGGACCAAGCTTCGAACCACCATAGATTATGATATAAGTTGGCCTTACAAGCATCATAGGCGTCCCTAGTTCATTAGTTAGGTACTGCAAGGGTATGTACGTTTGAAGGTCGAGTCACCGCAGCCACGACTAGCTACTGTACTACTACGAAGTCAACTTTTGCAACAACTCAGTTCCCATCCTGAAGTCTTAACCCTAAACACCTAAACCCCTAAACCCTAAACCCTCAACCCTCAACCCTCAACCCTGAACCCTGAACCCTAACCCTAGGCTGCAAAACCTACCTGTACAAGTTTGAGAAGAACCTAGACCTCGCAAGCACTAGGGACTACTATGTTCCGGGTCAAGGCCAAAGCTCCCCGTGCCGTATTCCCACGTTCTAGTCACTACTTACCGGGGTCCTCCATGTATGTGGTCTAGGCTTTGGGCATAGCCTTCCATGGGCAATCAACCGCTGAGCAGAAAGTCCCTAAACCCTCATCCCTTCACTACGCCTTAAGACCCCCAAAGTTTAGCTTCTCTGAAGCCGCAGACCCTGAACCCTGAACTACCCTGAACCCTAAATCCTCAAGGCGTAGTCATGATCCCGACTTTTTGGGTGTTACCCTACTGTAAGCAATTCCCTAGGGCTCCAAGTAATTACGCAAATAGTACCTACTTTGGGGTCGAAAGTCTGTAAATACTACCTACTTTGGGCCATTTGGAGCCCCAGGGATTTCCTAAACCAAAGACCTAAGCTGTAGCATCCCTGCACCTGAAACCCTCCTTGAGGGATCATGGGACTCAGGGAGTGCGGTTGTAAACAAGGCAACTGTGTTTATGTTTGCTTTTTGCCGAAATTAAGGTACTTAAAACCTTACTTGCTAAGTCCCACGATCCTCCAAGTAAAGGCTCTTCTATGCATTGGCTTCCCGATCTCTTGCAGATCTTGACTGTCCCTAAACCCTAAACCCTAAACCCTTAACCCTTAACCCTAAACCCTAAACCCTAAACCCAACCTTCTGTGGTTACAGGAAAGCCCGCGGTGGTGGCCCTGGGAGTTGGGATTGAAAGGCCAGGAAGACCCAGGGTTTAGGGTTTAGGGGGTTAGGGTTTAGGGGTTTAGGGTTTAGGGTTTAGGATCAGGGACGGTTTCGGGCTTATACCTTGTAGTAGACCAGGGTTTAGGGTACTAAATACGAGGGGTTGGTATAAGGAATGTATAGGGGTTCTGCAATCATGCATAAGGGTCCAGCTAACCTTTAACCTTTTGCGGGTAGTCTAATCCCAATATACTCCCAAAGGTTAACCATCAGTTCCCCAAGATACCCGACAAGTAGGTACAGGATAGCAGCGGGAGCCCTTAAACCCTGTGTATACCCCAGTTTCCAGGGCAACGAGGCCCGATGCAGAGGGGCATTTGGTGTCTTTTTCGGGTTCTCTTTTAAGGGGTTTCTTTGAAGGCTCTTGTAAGGGCTCTTTTTTTTGTGCGTGTGTGTGTGTGTGTTCTGTTTTAAGGGGGGGGCTCTCGCACATGCTACTGTATACACTCTTTTGAAGAGCCCTCGATCGAGTCTGTGCCCAGAGCAGGTGCTGGCAAAACGCCGTATCTTGGTCAAGATTTCTGTTCGTTTTGTACTTGTTGATATTTCGGTTTCCGAATTTTTGGTGAAGAGAGCCCGAAGAAAGCATCCTTCGACCCAAGGTACAGCCGGGGCGCGGACGGCCGCGCGACCCTGGCCAACGCGGTGCGGGAGTTCTTGGCGACGCTCGGCCGCGGCATAGTATGGTGGATCCTAAACCGAAAGGGTCCATGTCCTACAGTCTACAAGTTGGCTTTAACGGGTTTCTCACACTCGTATTACACGGGCCACAGTACACATACTATGTAGGTACGTGGACCCGAGCATAGAGAATTCGACTGTTTGGTTATCTTACACCCCAAACTCTATGGGCTTCGAGGGTTGTCGAAGTTGAGTGGCTCCAGGGCTTAGGTTTTAGGGAGTTAAGGGCTTTCGGGTTTATAGTGTTAACTGTAAGGGGCACTCTGAACCATGAACTTCATTCCCATGTGTCCAAACCAACCGCGAACCCAAGCCGAGAAAGCAAGGTCATCGGACGTAATATAGGGGTCTTAAGAATTACCTATACTGTCTTGGGGGTTCCTTAACCTATCCTAATTAATTATTACGGCCTCTATATTACATCGGGACTCTTGGGTTTGTAGCGCATGCGGCACTAGTCCAAAGCCTGAAAGCCGTCAACTAACATAGGGCCTGGAGAATTAATAATTGGTACCATTCCTTAGGATTCCTGATTAGTACGTATATCATTATATCTAGACCCCGAAGCCCCACTACCCTTTTGTACTAAACCTCAGAACCAGCTTTATACTCTGACCCTTATACCCTAAACCCTAAACCTTAAACCCCTAAACCCTAAACACTAGAGCCCTTTAAAGTACCCTTGTTCAGAAACCCTGCCCTGATTGAGAGCACCCTTCCCAGGCCGATCTTCCTTGAGGCATCTGGCGTGCCGGAAGCTCGCCTTCAGTGGAAACGGCTTAGGATTTAGGGTTTGGGGTGGGAGATACTTTATGTAGGGCTTGTGCTTTAAACTTTACCTGTATCCTCAAACCCTGCAAAACAGTGCTCTATGACCCCTGAGATATAGGGCCTAACCCCTAAAACAATAGGTTTTGGATCCCTGGGTAACCCTAAACCCTAAACCCACAACCCTACCCAAAGGCTCCATGTACCTTTATAGTAGATACTTAGGCCTTAAAGGGGTCCCTATATAGCTACTTTAAGGCCTAAGTACATACTATATGGGTACATGGAGCCTTAGGGCTACAGATCCCTTCTAGGAACCCCTTGCCAGTGGCCCCAAACCCTACAAAGCAGTAGGCTATGACCCCTTACTTAGATGGTAGAACCCTTAAAACGGTAGGTTTTCGGATCCCAAAGCCTGTAGATCCCTTACAGGAACACTTAAAGGAGCCCTTGTAGAACCCTTAGAACGGTAGGTTTTCGGATCCACAGAAAGAAGGAGCCCTTATAGGAACCCTAAACCCTAAAACCCATAACCCTATGGATCCCTTTCTAGGAACCCTTAAGGGAGCCCTTATAGGAACCTTAAAACCCTATAGATCCCTTCTAGGAGCCCTTAAAGGAGCCCTTGTAGAGCCGGCGCCCGGCTTTGGGGTTTGCGGATTCCGGGCTCCAGGGTGGGCGTTTAGGGGTTAGGGGTTTAGGGTTTAGGGTTTAGGGGTTTAGGGTTTAGGGGTTTAGGGTTCCTTTAAACGGTTCCTGCAAGAGATCTATAGGGTTTTAGGGTCTTAGTTTCGGCTGTATCTACCTGGGGATCCGAAAACCTACCGCTTTAAGGGTTGCACCAAGGGTTCCTACAAAGGGAGCTGTAGGGTTATGGGTTTTAGGGTTCAGCGGCTTACCTCGGGATCCGAAAACCTACCGTTTTAAGGGTTCTACCCTCCAACTAAGGGGGTCATAACTTATTATTTTGTAGGGTTTGGGGATACAGGTATAGAGTAGCCGATGCACCTTTAGGAAGGCACGATGACCCTAAACCATGGCTACATTTGTCAGCTTCAGGGTATACGGAGTGAAAGCAAGTTCCAGGTTGCGTGGCTTAGTGATGATGTGTCGGCCCTGTCAGAATCCCGAGAATCCCTAAATTCATGCCGTGCAAGCAGACATCATGTAGAACAAACCCGCTGTGAGGCCCCAAAGCTTCCAGGTTTGTGGAAGCCTGTCTTGTGGAAACTGACTGTGGTATACTATGCTAATAACTACTAATACTTTGCTTTTCTATATCCCCCAAAGCCTGTTCAAATTCTTCTGGTCCTGAGGCCCAGCAAAGCCTGTACGAAGGGCTGAGAAGCGTTGGTTTAGGGCTGTTTAGGGGCTTTTAGCGTTTAGGGCTTTTTAGTGAGGTTTGGGTTTAGGGCGCTTGTAGGAAGGATGAAAGACAGCCTCAACCCTAAACCTTAAACTCAAGGCCTGTGAGGCTCGCGCGGAGAAAAGGTGCGCACTCATGTTTTAGAAAAGCCTTAAGCCCTAAACCCTAAACTGCAGCCGAGGTGGCGAGTACCCTGGCCGTGCTGGGAAGTGACTTCGACGAGGACTCACTCTAACACCATGTATCCGGAGTTTTTGACTGCTATAGGGTTTTATGAAGTTTTATAGTGCTTCTGAAACAGCTCTACAAGGACCTAGGAAAGTTTACTTATGTTTTAAAAGTGGGATGCCCCCCACCCCAAAATGGACCACAAACTTGTCCTGCTGTCGAAGGCATTTTATCTCAGAGTTGAGGCATGTTATCAACGTCGGTGTTTTTGGTAGCTAGAGTTGAGGGTGCATGCTCAAGATTTGTAGTATAGAAACAAGGGTTTAGGGCCGAGTATGTTTTGGATCCCCAGCTCCATTGCTGAACAACATAATCTGCTTGTTTTGGCCGGCAGGGACTTGGCAGTGGATGTCCTGTATTGTCATGTAAATGTGTAGAGTCTGCCGAACAAAGCGATGATCACACGGGTTGCAATAGCCCCAAGCTAGAGTCTAAACTTGTGCAACTCGTGATCCTAACTCGTGATCCTTGGAGCAAGCCCATTGGCTGGAAAGGATCGCATCATCCGCGACGAATGGTACACTGGAGAGGCTGCATGGTTCTAAATGCTGTCCCTACGGTTGATGATATAAATCCTGCATTACCTTAAACTAAGGGAATTATGGTAAATTCTCATTATGGGCAGTGCAGGATTTATACTGTATCACCCTAAATTACTAAACCCTAAAGCAGGATTTATGTCACCCTAAACTACTAAACAATAAGACCCTAAAGATCCTTAAAGGAAGCCCTTAGAGGTGCCCTTATAGCTCCCTATGGGCAATCATCAAGCGTATTATCATTCGCATGCACGAAAGGTACGTGCAACACAGGAGCCTTGACACTCAGTAGTTGGATTGATCAGTGGTTCTTTGTCACGATTTAGGGTTTAGGGTTCAGGGTTAGTATGGTAAATGTATCGCAAGGCTTTGCTTGATTAAGAAGCGGCAAGTAATTCTGTTTTCCAGCTAGGCCGATCAAGTGTCTTTACAAGCTGTCAGGTTAAGAAGCGGGACAGGCTATTAAGCTGAACTGGATACCCTACCGCGCCTAGAAACCTAGAACTCGTCAGCTGACTTGTGTTCTCCAGCATCGCCAAGGGAGCTTGAGACATTCCGGGTTTCCTTTATCAGGTCAGCAACTTTCCTGTGACATTTTTTCTGGTTGTGCATCCGCAACTGTATCCCAATCCCAGCCAAACGCTTGCCCGATATTGTAGACCGTAAGCCGTATAAAACATCACCCTACACCTAAGCCCTGAGCCAACAACCCTAAACCCCTAAACTCTGGCCACAGGCTGCATTCAAGAAGCCCGGCATCACGGTGCGGACCATGCCAAGCTGCTTGTCGCGATACCGTCCTGGATTTGGTCGTGCACCGAGCCCCCCAGAAAACACTGACTAGACAGTATTCTTCGTATTCCCTTACAAGTAGGTTGTTCTGGAAGATCAGGGCACAAAATACATGAGCCTTGCTCAACTAACAATGACACTGGACACCTCGGTTGTTTCTGCGTAGTTGGTGTTGTTTGCATTTATCAGGAATCCTCTTGTCATCACGTAGAAGCACAAGAAGGCTCCTGAGTCCCTTATCATTATCAAGGCTCCTGAGTCTCTTATCACTTATCAGTGGCGAGAACCTGCCAACATCAATTTTTTAAATATTGATGGTTCGGAAACTGGTCTCCCTCCAACATACTCCAAATACAGTCGAGCTTCTCACGCTTTTGTAACATTATGTATCTGTGCGTGTGTGTGTCAGTCAGCCAGCCAGCCAGCCAGTCAGTCAGTCAGTCTGTCCGTCAGTCAGTCAGTTTGTCTGTCTGTCTGTCTGTCTGTTTGTCTGTCTGTACCCTATATAGTACACCTTGTAGAGTTCTTACAGGCACGCTTGAAGGGACCCCCCTCAAACCCTAAACACCAGCTCAAACCCTGGAAGCCTGCGAAGCCCTTTGCCCGATATCCTACACCCGAAACCCTAAACCCCAATTCCCAAACCTGCAATGCGGGCCTCGTCCTTGCTAAGTAGGAGGGAAAAATTCCCAAACCCTGGACCCTACAGCCATTCCAAAACCCTAAACCCTAAACCCCCAAGGCCTAAAGACCCAAAGCCCTAGAAGCCTCAAGCCCCTCCTGTGGCCGCAAACCCTAGAATGCAGGCTCTGACCCCCTAATTCTGGGGCCTAACCCCTAAAACTGTAGGGCTTCTGGATCCTTCACTTAACCCTAAACCCGAAACCCTAAACCCTTAAACCTCCAAACCCTAACCCCTCAAACCCCTAAACCCCGAACCCCTAAACCCAAAACCCCTGAAACCCCTAAACCCCTAAATCACCTTAAAGGCACCCTTTTATGGGAGCCCTTAAAGGATCCCTTAAAGGGGTACCCTTAAACCCCCTAACCTGTAAACTCTCAGAAGCGAGGCTTCCTTCGCTTCGGCTCCCTGCAGCTGGCTGCCAAGCGCCTGCCGGACTGGTGAGTTTCGGACTCCTGGGGTGGATGATATAAACCCATAAATCAGGGTTCCTTTAAAGGGATCTTTAGGGTTCCTTTAAAGGGATCTTAAGGGATCCTTAAAAGGTTCTATAAGGGATTTTTCGGGTTGTGGGTTTTAGAGAGAGAGGGTGATATACATCCTGCGTTACCCATAATAGGAATATACCATAATTCCCATAGTTTAGGGTCCTTAAGGGTGTACCTGGACCCTAAGAAACCTGCCTTTTTAGGGTTCCTTTTGTGATTTCCTTCAAAATGTCCTTAAAAGATAGGCTATTCGGGGTCAAGGTAGGGTTTATAGGGGTTTAACCAAAATCTACGCCCGATTATAATCCCTAAACCCTTACTAGCAGCTGTGCAGCAACAGACCTGCACGCAAATCAAATCGAGGCGGCGCTAGTGAGGGCTTGGCAGCAGTCCCCACCTCCGAAAGCTGTACTGCAGAAGCCGATGTACTTTCTAAAGCCCTTGGCCTAGACATTTCCTGAACCGCACACCGCTAGCTGTATGTAAAACCCAAAGCTTCAACCCTAAAGCACGCTGCAAATCCCTACAAAGCCCTGGTCGCAACCCTTGTCTTCCTTATAAAGCCCGTCTAGAGCCCTTCACCCTGTAAAACCCTTGAAACCCACCATAACACCCTATTCAGCCCCTAGAAGACCCTTCGAAACCCCTTATAAGATGGCTTGGCCCTGGGGATCCCAGGAGGATTTGGGGTTAAGGTGAAATAGAATCTTAAATTTGCTATTATTATTCATTAGGGTTCCTGATTAGAGTTCTAGTGCAATGTACTCCGAAACCCTGTTCTACGTAAAGACGCCTCTATATTGCAAATACAAGAACATAAGGAATAGCCTCATCCAGTGAGACTTGTTGCAGCTTCTTCAGACTAGGTCTCCCAGTAGCGCCCCCCCCCTTTAGTTTTGCTTCAGGTCAGGGCATCTCCGGCGTGGAGACAATCGCCCGATACGTGCTGGCAGCCCTCGCGCGCATGGAGGCCCACGATGCTTCTTGGCATGCACTTGTACTGAAGAATGAGTGGCTGCAGTGTGTTCTAGCTACTAAGCTACTGGCTACGTTCTCTTTCTGATGATACATCGACAGTGTATCGTTAAGGAAATATCGAGGGTGCTGAATTAAGGAGCACGGGAAGGTCTGGGCCCTAAACCCTAAACCTTAAACCCCTAAGCCCTAAACCCTACTAAACCCCTATACCCTAAACCCTAAACCCTCCTAAACCCGTAAGCCCTAAACCCTAAACTCTCCTAAACCGTGTTGGGCTCTCCGAGTTCCCAGGACACATCCCTTAATTAAGGATTATTCCTTAGATCATATTTAGGGATCCTACCATAATTTAAGGGATATTCCTTACTTAAGGGATATTGGAGTCCCCGAAACCCTGACCCTAAACCCTATAGATCCCTTATGGGAACCGATCCCTTTACAGGGATATTGGCGTCTCTTGGCTCCGGGTTCCCAGGACCCATCAATCGCCTACCTCGACCGACTGCCCCTGGGCCGCCTTCCCCCTTTTGCGACCTAAAACCCTCCGGTCTTCTGGTGCTTTAATGCTCCGGTTAGGGGTTTAGGGTATAGGGTTTAGGGGTTTAGGGTAAGGGGTTTAGGGATTTAGGGTTTAGGGAATGCTCTCCGCCAGGCCTGACGCTTCGAGTGCCTGTGAGAGAGATAGAGACAGAGAGGGAATGCTTTGAGTATTAGAGGGTTTCCATGTGGTGCTTGAATACTTCGGGTCAGTGGGCAAAGAACCCTTTCCCTTTTTGTTTGCAGGGTCTTTCCTTGCTTTGACAGGCTTGCTTTGGATATACTAGAGTATACCCGTACACCCCAAAACCCTTCCCAGTTCCAATTTTTTTCAGTGCCCAACCTCTGAGCTGCTTAGGCTCTTATAGGTATTCTCATTCTGGCATGTTGAGCATCGCGTATTGAGGGAGTGGCATGTTGGTCTTTTTGGTGTGCCCTGAGCTTGAATCGGTTTTCGAGAGGTTGATTTGAGTCGGGTTTTAACGGGTCTCTGTTGGAATTCAGAAAATGACCCTGAATCCCTAAACCCTAGGCCCTAAACCCCTAACCCTGAACCGCTTCTCAGAGCTCCGACTTTCCGGTTTGCTTTGACCTTGTGGGGTCTTGACGTCGCATCTGCCATGCTGGGGTTTTTTGAATTGGATGTGAGGGCTCACTCTGAACCCGAAACCGCCGTGGTTGACGACTGTGCTTGCGGTGGACCTTTGATATGTTGTAGGGCATTGTAGGATTCTTTGGGTCCCAGGTTTGGGTGAATGGATTGCATTGCTGTAGAGCTAGACCAAGCATACATTGGCATACGTCATTACTCTTAACGTTCGATAATACTAAGGTTCACCAAATCGAGATGGTCCACGCTCCCAACTCCTGTCCATTAGCCTTTTGTTCTGAAATCCAAGCCCCAATGCCCAAGTCTGGGTGGTAAACCCCAGACAATAAACATAGGTTCATGCGCCCATATGGTATATACGTGGGCCCTAAAGTACCTAAGCAGGGATTACGTTAAGAAGGTCCAAGTATATAGTATATGAGTACATGGACCTTCAGGGTTCCATAATGCTCCATAGGGTTTAGGGTAGGAACTAGTAAACGGTAGGAACTAGTAGGAACTGGTTGTGACGCAGTCGATGCCGCCATACAGTTCTGTCACGTGTCCCTAACGGCCCAAAGCCTCACTCCAGGTCGCTGCCTTGCCGACTTAACCTCTAGACCCAAAACTGCCACTTTGCGATGTGGGTTCAATATGGAGACATGAAAATGTAACAAGAGGACTTCCCTTCAGTTTCAGTCTATCTCCGCCTCTTTGAAAGAAACTCACAAGCTGTCCAGTCCGGTGGCGGTGCCTGCGGAGTTGCGGGCGCGCTGCTTCTATGGCAAGCTGCCAGAGGCTCCTCGTCTGAAATTGGCACTTCGTAGGGTTCAGGATACCTTTGCTGGGTTTCGCTTGCAATGGAGCTTGTGATTTCCAGGAGTTATGAATAACCTGGTGCCATGTCCAAGAGTCCGACTCAGCGTTGCGGCGGTGTCTTCCAAGTCGCCAGGTGTCGAACGCTACTGCTCAGAGTCTGTAGTGGGCCCGCAATGCTCTGAGACACCGTTTTGGTAGGTTACCGTCTTTCGGTAATCTACTTTTACGCCGCTGTATAGGGACCCAATGATATTAGAGATTTTTGGGATACCCTACAGAACCCTACACCCACCCTGCCGTAGAGCTCCGGTTGCACAGTAATGATCATTGGGTTATGCACCGTCCCCATGAGTCCATGTGCTCAAACTTTCCCTAGGGTCCATGCGCTCATATAATATATAACAATGTAGTCCCTACTTAGGTATTTCCTGGGTCCATGTACCTAAACTTTGGCTTCAAGGGCGCTCATGTCGACACTTCAGGGTCAAAGTACATGCTATGCAGGTACATGGTCCATGCGGGTACCGGGATTTAACCTAGCTTTGGGTCCAGCCAGGCCCCCCTGTACATGGTCATACATGGTCCTTTTACTCCGCTGTATATGTATATAACTAAACATAAATATAATAAGCAAAAACAAATAAATATAAATATAAGTATAAACAAACAAATATCTCTATATGTATATATATATATATATTTTTACCCCGGGCCCATGCCAGGCGAGCTGCGCTGCGCAAGCGGATTCTTTGCCACGTCCCAGCCCAAGGGAGTAATACAGGGGCCTTGTTAATTACAACAGGGTTTGGGGGGTATATAACACTATAGTTACAATATGGAACAAGGAACCCCCAACACCCTAATGTAGGAACCTGATTAAGAAACCCTGGGCCTGTAACCCCAAAATAGTAGGATTCATATAAGGAGCCCTAATAAAGGCCCAAGGTTTCTTAATCAGGTTCTTACATTATTCTAATTATTAAGGCCCGACAGTAAGCTATCTTTCTGTCCCCAGGTGCAGGGCTGATTACAGGATTACCCAGGAACCGAGAACCGACATTCCTTCAGGCAAAGGGTTCCTTTCATACCAGAAAACCCATAGCATAAAGTATCTAGGGGCCTAAAGAATTACCAGTACTCTTTGGGGGGTTCCTTAGTCCTTAGCATAACTATAGTATAATAGGCCCCCCAAACCCTATTCTAATTATCTAGGCTTCGAAAAATACGTAGCGAAGAAACCTAACCCGTATAACCCTAAACCCTACCTTAAGCCCCGCAGGGTCGAGGATGGTCGAGGCATTTTTGGAGCAGTAGGGTCTGGCAATTTTTACAGCTATGCTGGGACCTTAACCCGAAGGGTCCAAAGTACCTATATAGTAGAATGTAGGGTTTCTATAAGAGTAATTACTGTTATGATTTAGCGAAGTGTCCCCCATAATAGTACCTACGACCCTTTGGGTAAGGGTTGGAGTATCCGCAGAAGACCACCCACCCACATAAAGTAATGCGTTTATGCTGCGGATGGACGGAGCGCCGGCTGACTGTCTGGCTGGTTGCTCGCATGCGTGTATTTCCGTATGTGTTGTAAACTATAATTATAATGTATCGTAGCGTAACGTACCGTAATGGGCTGCAGGCTGGGCAACGCGGTGCGGTGCAGTGCGGCGCAGCGAAACGGAATAGGATGTACTATGAGAATGCCATGTATGTGCTTGTGTATACTACACCTCGAACCCTACACCCTATAAGCCCCATTATATCCTATGCCTAGCAGAAACCCCAACCGCATATCCAAAAACCCAAATATATCCTAATCTCCAACATATCCTCGCTACCCGATGCTTATAGGGGAAGTCCTAATCTTTCACACCCAAACCCCTAAACTCTAATCCCTGTGAGCCCTCGATATCCAAAACCCCTAACCCCATAAACCCTAAACCCCAAACCCTAAAGCCGAAACCCACCAAAACAAAACCGAAACCCAAGATCCCTAAACCCTAAACCCTATAAGCCGCAACGCGCAGGGGAAGCTCTCCTCCGCTGCCTCCTGACTCTAGGTTGCTGAGTAGTACTCTTTGTTCTTTTTATCTTGGGCTCTCCTTCTTAAAATAGAATGTTATACGAAAAAGGGTACCCTTATAGTTAAGGGTACCCTTTTGTCCTTTTTCTATTTTGGGGTCTTCTTCTTAACATAGAACGCTAGAGGAAAAAGGGTACCCTTCTCATAGGGGTTACTGGGTAACCTAGGAGTCGAGTGACCGAGCGCACGGCCGCGCTGCTGGCAGCGTGGATGGCGGCTTCCCGGCTTTGGGATTCCATTGGAGCGTTTTAGGGTTTACCTGTATCCCCAAACCCTACAAAAAAGTAGGTCATGACCCCTTACTAAGAGGGTATAACCCTTAAAACGCTAGGTTTTTGGATCCCCGGGTATGTAGGGGTTTAGGGGTTCAGGGGTTGAGGGTTTAGGCGATTGGATGGGTTTATGTGCCAGATAGGCTTTGGGGATTAGGGCTTCGGGCTTAGGGGCTAGAATTGCAGTTGGTGGTTTGGGGTCCGAGCTTAGTTTAGGGTGCATTGTTTTTTCTCCTTCTCTCATGTTCACTCTCAGCCTATGCTTCCAAGGACCTTCTAGTTAGGGTCCTAGACCCCTTAAGGATCCAATTAGAAGGTCCCTGGAAGCATAGGGTCACACACACACACACAGTCTCGCTCCCCCTGCCCCTTTTGTTTCATTGCTTGCCCACGCAAATGCTTGTCGACCTACCTGTTTATCTTCGAAAAAGGCGTGTTGCGGTTGTGTTTCTTTGTTGCTTCAGTGTTTCTTCGGGCTGCAGAAGTGCTAACAACCTGCGATAAGTTAGTCTAGAGAGCTTTAAGCCCAAATAGCTTGATACTTCGCCACTACAGCAACGTTTCAGTTACGTAACCACTTCAAGGGCAAACCAATCCTCTACATAGACCAAGAAAATCAAGCCTTGGAAGTTGCCCCCGAGCCCTAAACCCTATAAACCTAAACCCTAAACCTTGTAAACCTAAACCCTTAACCCTATAAGCCTGAACCTAAACCCTATAATCCTAAACCCTAAACCCTACAAACCTAAACCCTATAATCCGAAACACTAAACCCTACAAACCTAAAACCTAAACCCTATATCCCTATATCCCTAAACCTTCAGGAGGCCCTGCAAGCCCCAGGATGTGGCAGGAGTTCGAAGCTGACTGGGTCTCAGAGTGCTCGGGCTCGAGATGAAGAACAGTTGAAACTCGAGGTGTTTAGGGTGTAAGGGGCAGGGGCAGGGGTAGGGGCAGGGGAGGGGCAGGGGCGGGGTTTTAGGGTGTTTTAGTGGATTTTAAAAGGGTTTTAAGGGCCTCTTCCACCTAGCTGGGGGTTTCCGAAAATAGGGGGTACCTTATTTGGGGGTCCTCATAATAAGGATCCTACTATTTAAGGTACTATAGTAGGGTCCCCTATTTTCGGAAACTCCCAGCTAACCTATAAGTCCTTAGTATAGGATACACAGAATCCAGGGTTGAGTTCCATAGTTGAAATTAGAGGTTCACGCGTGTGCTCAGTCAATATGATTTGTGTTCGGGGGAGCATGCACGCAAGTTTCAGCGCTTGAGCCGGCGAGGGTTTAGAGTTTAATTTTAAGGAACATCTTACTTTCGGGTTTCATTCCGTTTCATGTACTCATATAGTATATACTTGGGCCTTAACGTAGTCCTTATTTTCCTTAACCGTTTGCGCCGAACCAGAACAACAGGGATTAGATCAACAGGGCTTATATGTAAAGGGCCCAAAACCTTATTTATGTTCGTATTTGGCAAACTTTGTCTTTATTTGTT
>BGNK01001589.1:0-50490 GCA_003297005.1 Symbiodinium sp. clade A Y106
CGTGGGGCCGCACGTTCACGAGCACCTTCCCATGTGTAACTCAAAATCAACATCCGAAGCAGAACGTTAAACCGTAGAAGCACGGAGCCCCAAGCAGAATGTCAAAGGAAACCTATGAAGAGCCCTATTCTGTTAAGGCCCCTATATTATAGATCCCTTAAAGACCCGGTTAAGGATCCCTTTAAAGGAGCCCTATTCTAATGATGTAAGGTAGCAAGGCATGAGGTCTGCATAGGCTGTTCACCCTGGCATCGCGGCGTAGCTGACAGGTTTTGGGCACAGGGTCTGTTGCAGTGTAGGGTTTACGGGGCGTTCTGCTGGGTTCTTGTTCAGGGAATTAATTTAAGTTGCCAGAATAAAATTAGGAAATCACGTTATTTAATTACTATAGGCCCCTATTGTGGTAACTTCAATTAACTTCCTTTACAATTACAAGAACCCAGTCTGTGTCTTGAGGCTCGCTCCGGCTTTTATCCTCATCCAGAAGGCTTACTATGACACGCTGATCGAGTTCCGCGGGCTGCTTGGAAGAGAAGTGACAATGAGTTCTCGAGACTTAGGACTTGGGGGTGAATCCTAGCAGGAGCCTTGTATGTTCCACCCGCACTCAACCAAAGAATCGACCGTAAATCTTAGGAAGGGCCGCCCCCGCCCCCGTTCACTTTCGAGATATTTAGAGGCGGTTTGGGTGTTTCTGTGTTATGTGGCCTCCAGAGACTTGCGGCCTCTCGCAGGCTCAAGCCCGAGCAGCAGAGCATTGGCAGCTACCTCAACCTGTCCTTGTTGTCGCCAACAAAGTTTACCTGGGACTACGACAAGGTCGTAGCAATGCCCAAGGTGAATCCAACCTTGCATGACACCTGGAAGTGGCATGATGATGAGTGAACTTGGAATTGGAATCTCCGGAGGATCTGAAGAAGTAGGGCCTCATCAAAGCAGTGAGGGTGCTGCGGCCAGATACCATCACGAATTATACATCATCCGTGTTAAATGTTTGTCGGCTGATACCACTATATTGTTTGCCTCGTATGTCGTATGTGGTTCGACACTGGTACGACACGCGGAGTAATCATCAGAATGTAAAGGGGGTGTATGGTGGTGGCGGCAAGAAATATTAATTGCATCGTCGTGTTCACCCAGCACAAAAGTCAGTGGCACCTTGCCGCCATCAGCATCAGCACATGTAGTGTAGTCGCCTCCTCCTTTTTCTACGAATCCCCCTTACTTAGACCATTCTGGATTGGGGGGTGGTGCCGGATCATCAGCAAGAGCAAGAGCAAGATCTCCCGAAAGGGAAAGTAGAGCTATCCCCCTTCATAGCAAACAAACGTGTTGAGCCTTCTATTGGGGGAAGCGGGACCCCGCCGTCCAATATTCGGGGGAAGGGATTGCAGTAGCCACCTTCGTCACGATGACCACTGCCACCGTCATCATCACTGGTCAGTGGTCAGCCTACCTTTAAACAGCTTCACCGCTGCCACCACCACCACTACTGCTGCCGGTCACCAACACAACCATCACCATCAATTTCACAGGGCTGGAGCCTTAGCATCGCCAGACCAGTTTGGCAACACCAAGGCCAGATATTGTTGCGAATTCCAGAAATTATGTCACAGATCTGCCACTACCGGAGTATCGCCCCGGTCCTGTGACCCGTCATATCGGGTTGCTGGTACCGGCTTTTCCTCCTGACGAGCGTCGAGCATCAGGAGCTGCAGCTGACTAAGTCATGCCTCAGCATCGAAGTTTTCCGGCTCTCTGACATTACTTAGTGAGTCCGGCCGCCAGCCTACCAAAAAGATCAGAGCACCTCAGTTTGGCTGTTTTTGCATGCACCCCAAAACCGTAAAAAATGCAGACTCCTCACCAAAGGCAGAGCCCAGCAGTGCTTGTGTTCACATCATGGCATAGCAGCTGCACTAGCACTGCAAGCTAGGCACATGTGCAAAAGCATTGTAGCCGCTTTCTACTGCTATGCCGGGATATGTTAGCATAGGAAATCCCCTCGCGCAGCCAAGCCCTATACTCCGAAGAACTACCACACCTGCCCCGAAAGTACCCCTTGCTGAAAACCCAAAACCCTGAATGCCTTGACCCNCCCCCCCCCCCCACCCCCCCGCCCCCAGCAAAATTAGGCTCAACACAACAAAGCGAGACAAGTTGCTTATGCCTTGAAACCCCAAGCCGGAGGCCAATGAACCCTAAACCCTAAACCCCTAAACCCAGTAGAGTAGCTTAGTCTGAGTTAGTTGTGCACCCGAACACAGGGACCTCGTCTGGCAAGTCCGAGTTGCGAGAGTGTAAACCCTAACCCCTAAACTCCTAAACCCTTGACCCAAAATCGCCCCTGGTATCCTGGATGACGATGGAGCTCTCTGCCTCGTGCCCGCTTTGGTGCCGTGTCATCGAGGACCCGACTTCTCAAATTCGCGGCAAAAACCCGCAAGAACTGCTGTAGGGGCCAAAATAATTAGAATAGGGTTTGGGGTGGGTATATTATACTTTAGAAATTTTAAGGAACCACCATAACCCTACTCTAAATATTAAGGCCCCTACATTATGGCCTCGTGGCAATATCCTGAGTAGGGTACTCAAGCCTAGGTAGTCTTTACAAGAACTCTGGTCATTGGAATGATACGTGTGGTAGCAGCAGCAGGAGGAGGAGGAGTGGTAGTAGTAGTAGTAGCAGGAGTAGTAGTAGTAGCAGTAGCAGTAGTAGTAGTAGTTGCAGTGGTCGCAGTAGCAGCGACAGTAGCAGCAGCAGTGGCAGGAGCAGGGGCAGCAGTGCAGCTGTAACGGGAGTCTTTATGACGGCTGTGCTGGGCTTTTGACTTGCGTCAGGATGTCCTAGATGAGGCAGGCGGTGCGCTCAAATGGACCGACTTGAGGTGCGCAAGGTTTCCAGGGCTTATTTGGGTTTTGGTATTGTTGACCTGTAACTGTAAAGCCGTTACACACGAAATCCTAAACACCTGAAGTGGGGCCCCGCTGTTGATGTAACGGTAGCAAGTCTGACCTCATGAATCCGTGCGGGCTTCGTGCGAGCGTGTGTGTCGAAACACCTAAACTCTCAATCAGAGACCCCAAACATGTCTAGACGCTACACCCAGACTTGAGGGTTTCAGGGTCTGAGGATGAGGGTATTGCGGCATCTTAGCAACTACCCATAGGCCCATAGTAGTTCCTTTTTGGGATTCCCTTATAGGATTCTAAATATGAACCCCAAAGAGGATCCACTTTGGGGCCTATGTGTAGAAGCAGTTTCTGTTGAATACTTATACTGTCTCTATATCAAGGAACCTTTCGGGATAGTAAAGTACTGCTATCTGTTCTGGCCCTCATAAGTATCCCAAGGGCTCCAGTGACCTAAATAGTAGGTTACTGGGGTATATAATTTCTGGTGAGTAACCTACTATTTAGGTAACTGGAGCGTTAGGGTGATAGAGTTTACGGTGCGGAGCAACCTCGAGAGGGACTAGTACGAGGCCTTCATAATCACCGCGGCAGGGTTTCGGGTTGCTGATGGTACAAGGAGTACGCAGGCAAAGTATGTCCTATGTCTATTATCTACTCAGACCCCGAGATATCCCGCAGCACACATCAACAGTAGGTGTGGATAAATCCGCTGCTGAAGGCCTGCACACGGGAAACCCCTGAAGACAGATCCGAGACCTAAATCCTAAGCCATGAGAAGAGGCTCCAACAACAACAGAACCACAATAAGCCCTACGAGCATGATTTCTAAACATCTGAATGTCAAAGCAACCTTAAACCCTAAGCCGTCAAAACCCTAAACCTAAACCCGGAACAGTGAACCACAAACGGAAGAAGACAGCAGACAGCGCAGGGAACTCCTCCTGCAGCGCTGTGCCGCCCTGGGGCTTGACTCACGACATCTTTCGCTTCGTGTGCTTGCGAGCATACCCGAGTCGCTGGCTCAGGGCTACTCGTTCTGTGGTTCAGGACCGAGGCCGCCGCTCAAAGAAGGGCCCACGGCGAAGGGTTTATATTGTCGGGTTATGTAAGGCCGAGGGTTTAATAGATGGGGGTTTAGATACAGCCCCGGCTTGGATTTGCTTAACGGCCTTAGAATCGTTGAAGGTTGATTGAGGGTTGAGAGCTTGACCCAGCCAACTTGAAACAGTGCGGATTGGGCTTTTCGGTTTCAAGTCTCCTTGGCTTTTTTTTGCTTTGCTTTACGTGAATTCCGCCGAGTCAGAGCGGGCTTATCTCAATGGGCCGAGATAAACTACAGGTCGGACTACGTACATACCGCCGGAAAGGTCATCGCAAGTAAGTGGATGAAACGTTGCGGTTANGGGCTTATCTCAATGGGCCGAGATAAACTACAGGTCGGACTACGTACATACCGCCGGAAAGGTCATCGCAAGTAAGTGGATGAAACGTTGCGGTTAACAGCAACTGGACACCTTGCGATACCTGACATCTGCCATAGACCCCATTGGCAGTTCCCAGAGCAGGGAGAGCTCTGCTGTGCGTCTAAAAAGCGCCTCAGCAGAGACAGACCCACCTCCAAGAACCCCTATGGCGGCGGCCCTTGTAAAACAGCCAAGCTAACACTTTGCACACCCCGTGTTGCTCAGTCCATATTTACTTCTAGTTTATCCGGTAGTACTACTTTGTCTGGAACATCTGGAAACAAGGGTTGGGGTTTAGGGAGTTCAGGGTTGCGGTTCAGCATCGACACTGAAGTCTCCCCCGTTAAACCCTACACCCTGAGATTTGGCATGCAGTTTTGGGATCGTGCTCTGCTATAGTCAGATATGGGTTGGACTTGAGTTCTGCACCCCCGACTGTGATTTGAGAGGTCGGGCACTTCCGGCTGTATGGCTCTTGGCTTGATAGCTGAAGACACAGAGAATCCGAACCCGAAGCCCTTGCTGATGCTGTAAGTCCGTAACTAATTCCGGTGATTGACGAGCAAGTGCTCCTCCACCCCAAACTCCTAGTCGATCTTTGAGACCCCCTTACGTTAGTATGCTCAGGTCTTTCCTCAGCGACAAGGCCTGCGTCGAGTCGTGGCCTTTTGCACCGTCTTTTGCCGTCACCAGAATCGGAGTTAGATCTCCCAGTAAAGGGCTTTAGAGGATCTGGTGTGGGTTGGCGGGGAAGGGGCCAAAACCGTGTGACAGATGGCCCCTTGCACCGCCTGCTTCTTGGGGTTGAAGGTTCCCAGACCTTCCAAAATCCCTTAATTAAGGAATATATACCGTAAATCATATTAGGGATCCTATTATAATTTAAGGTATCTTCCTTAATTAAGGGATTTTGGAAGGTCTGGGTTCGGGCCTTTGGGTTTACGTAATTCAGGTCATTAGGCATTTCGAGCTTGGGTTTCTCGTTGCCTTTCCCAGTGCTGTAAGCTCTTAGATAGGCAGGGTACGAATAAGACTGCAGACACTCTGAGTATCTGGATTGATCGAGGGCTTCTGATCCTAGCACTTGTACGGGTTCAAGTTGCCAGTCCCGTCAAGTTACCCGACCCGGGCGATGCATGCCTTGCGATTCTTTTTTATTCAAGACATGTTAATTTCGTCGTGATTGGCTTCTGTTTTACTTCGCACCGAAGGGAAGGCACGGTGACCCCAAGCCCTAAACTATAGTCCCGCCGAGCTACAACTTGTTTTCCCCAAGAGCACGGCATCCGATCTCTGAAGTGGATGGTGGCTTACGATTGTCGTCGAGTGCGCTGTAAGTTCAGCGTTTAGTAAGAGGCTTTGGAACCCCTATAGAGTCCGAATTACGAGAACGTAAACCCTACACCCCTAAATAGGGTATCAGGTTAGGGGGCAGGGCAGACTCAGACCTGAACACACTGTAGAGGAGGACCCCAACCAACTGCTAAACCCTATGCTCCATACTACGCTAATTATAGTATACTATACTGTTTGTGCTATAACATCACTCTCTACACCATGCGAAACTTTCCTAAATTCCTACAGCTCCCACCGGAGAGGACCCCTGGGTGCGCCGCCCACGGGCCAAGCGGAAAACTCCAAACAATCCGCAAGGCAGGCGGGTGCGCGTGACAACCAGGGTTTAGGGTTTTGGGCTGGTTCTGGGGCGACTCCCGATCCCGCCCTAAGCCATGTGTTTTTTTTTGGATCTAGGGCTTGGGGAGTGTAAAGTCCTCTGAAATACTAGCACTGACTATTCCAGTGGAGCTATAAGAGGGCTAGCCGAGTTTAGAGTTTTTTGTGGCGGCTGGTTCGGATATTTACGGTTGAGGGATTCGGAGTTTCGTGAGTTTGGGCCGTATATATATATATATATAGATATAGATATATATATATATATATAAACCCCCAACGCCCAGAAACCCATCAACACCAGACTGACTTGAGGCAAGTCGCCGCAAGTCGGACTCTGCCATGGTGATGCCATGCTGAACCAGGAGCCGGCTTGATCAAGCTTAGTAGATCTGTTCTCTGCCGGGTTCTCTCACTTCCCGACCCTGTTCATACCAGTTGTATGTGCGGGGTACTCGTTT
The DNA here is from genome assembly GCA_003297005.1 of Symbiodinium sp. clade A Y106. Lineage (NCBI taxonomy): Eukaryota > Dinophyceae > Suessiales > Symbiodiniaceae > Symbiodinium > Symbiodinium sp. clade A. Next base: position 6,512 of record BGNK01001589.1, read on the forward strand.
GGGGACCCAACAATAACACGGAACTCTAGCTTGGAGAATATCCAGAAGAAAGGCTCAGAGCAATTCGAAGGAGTCCTCTCAGTCATCGCCTTGTGTTGTCTAGTTTGCAGTGGCTGTTGCAAAGCCGTTACATACTGTATCATCTCGGCTCCCTTGCAATACTATCAGTGGACATTGCAGATGCAGGGCAAAGCACCCGTACAATTGGTGTGATCACAACGGCCATCACTGCGACCGTCGTTTTCACGAGGTTGTCGTCTTGTCGTGCTGCTACACCTTAGCCCCAAACCCGTCAAAGCGAAATGCTGTTCATCGTCATTTGCAGATGCCCTTGGTGTGCTGCCACTTGGGAGGCGTGGTAGCTTCTTGAAGCTTAATCTGGATCAATCGTTGCACTATCTCATGATGTGTGCCATGCTGCCTTGACGCAACAGGGCTATGGGGTCCAACCCCTTCAACATCCTAGCCTCCGAAGCGTGTTTCACTCCAAACTATCCTTTATACCTAGACCAATGGACCAAAAAGGGAACAAAGGGAGCGACATTGGAAGCTACTTGCAGGAGCACATCGCCCTAAGCTCCAAACCTTTAACCCGAATTCTTCTTATGCTCTTGTCCCCCAGTCCGAGCAACCTAGACCCTGAACCCCTAAACATCCCTAAACCCCAAGCCCTAAACTCCACCCTAACCCTACACCAGGCAAAAAAAAAACAGCATGTTGGATTTGGGACTACTAAAAAGTGGAAAAACCCTAGCATACCCGAGCCAGGGCGCAAAATCCGACAGGAGCTCCTGAAAGCATGCGACCGGCTTGTTGTCGTTGACTTTGCCTCACCACAGCGCCCTTGGCAAAAAAGTGGAAGGGGGGAGGACAGGAATAGCGGAGAGGTTCCCGTAGGATGTTGTTGCGGTTGGTTTGTTTGTTTGCTGATTTGCTTGTTTGTTTGTTTTCTTCGGTCGGAAATGGTTCTCGTTGGGTGCTCATAGGCACTTTATTAGAGTCTTGTAGGGTTCTTGTGGGGCCCTGTAAGGTGTCAGAAGCTTTGAAGGGTTTCAATCAGCGTGTCTCAGATTGCGTGATTTTTCATGCTTAAGACTCTTCGGATAAGATACGACTGAACGCATGTGCATGCTTGCATGAATACATGATGTCGGTATGTAATGTAATGCAATGCAATGTAATGTAATGCAATGGTGCATGCAATGATGCATGCATGAATGGATGGATGGCTGGATGGATGGATCATTATGACCTCTGTCTGTGTCGACCGAAGCTCGAACAGCAGCTCCCGAAGACTTGAGCGCCTGATACTCCTCCAAGCCCAAACTCAGGTGTGGGCCATGCCAGCGCCTAAAGCCCGAGGCAGGTGTTTAGGGTCTAGGGTCTAGGGTCAAGGGAGGGAAGTGGAAAGCCTGTTGCCAAAGGGTCAAGGGAGGGACAACGCGGAGGCTAAGCTATTCATAGGTCCGTAAGCAAGTAAGCATTGAGATTTAGATTGTCGTAGAAGGTTAGATGGGCGTCTGGGCATGTAGTTATGGGGGGTCCGAATAACACTCGTACCAAAAGCAAGCATCTCTTCAGTTACAATAAACACCAAAAGTATTTTTTCATAACAATAGTTACCCAAATGCATTCCTTTAGATACAATAATTACCAAAGGTATCCCAGTAAATTACAATACTGACAGTCTGTACTGTAATTTTTGTTCTGTCAAGCGGGTCGGAGCCAAACATAATGTACCTTCAAACCCTACCTGTAGCCGAAAGGACCTACCTTTTTAAGGAACTATATATAGAAACCAAAATAAGGAACCCTAAAGGTAGGAAGCCCCCCCTCCCTCCAGGGTTTGGGATTCAGGGGTTAGGGTTTAGGGTTTCGGGCCCCCCCCCCCTTCTTTTCCAAAAGTTTTTATGTTTCGCACACTTACCCGTTTGGGGTTGGGGGGTTCTTGGGGGCTTGGGGTTTCGGGGTGCGGGTATNCGGGCCCCCCCCCCCCTACTATTCCCAAAGTTATTCTGATTCGGACACCTACCCGTTTGGGGTTTAGGGGTTTATAGGGGCTTGGGGTTTAGGGGTTAGGGTTTGGGGTTTAGGGGTTTAGGAAACTATTCCCAAAGTTTTTCTGATTAGTAAGGGCCCCGTGACTATTCCCAAAGTGTTCATCCTGAGCAGATGGCGGCGGCGGTGTTTCAAGGATTTTGTGGGCTCCGTTTACACGCAGAGCATGAACAACAAAAACATATCTCAGTATCTATCTATCTATATAGTGTATACACAATCTTGCAATCATCAACACGCGTATTAATTATAAAATTAGCCTTTTGTGGCTAGGGAACCCCAACAGAGGCGAAGAGAAGCTCTTAAAGGCTAATTTTCGGGTTTAGGGGTTAGGGTTTATAGGGGTTAGGGTTTGGGGTTTAGGGTTTAGGGTTTTGGAAGTGGCTTGGGCTTCGGGGTTGAATGGCTTGGGGCGGTGAACAACTCGGACTCGCACACTCGACTCCCTCGAATCCTAAGCTGTTCCAGAGTCCAAAGCCCTGATATACGGCCCTTAAGGATTTCAATTGGCTTCCTTCAAAGGGTGCTGTGTCTTCCAGCTGCCGTTGGAACTTGTATTTGAGGGTTTAGGGTATGGGGTTATGGGTTATATAGGATTCAGAGGTGAGGGTGCTTTTCGGGGGTGGGTGGATTTGACAGACTTGGAAGTGTTGTAGGGGTGTAAGCATGGACAAGGATAGGGGATGATAAACCCCCCAAGACCCAAATTCTCAAATCCTTGAAGCACCCCCCAGGTGGCACAGCTGGCTTGCGAATTACGCGAGGTGTGCTTTCTGGAGGCGTGTTTTGTTACATCTCTTGAGGTTCGAGGATGTCCCGCAGCTGTCAGCAATGTAATAATCATATGGGAGTTTCCGAAGAATAGGGGACCCCAATATAGTACCCTAAATAGTAGGATCCTTATTAAAAGGACCCCCCAAAAAGGTACCCCTAACTTTCGGAAACTCTAGGACTCTAGACCCTAAACCCTTTATAGAACCCTTATAGACCCCTTTGAAGGAACCATTATGGATCCCTTAAAGGTGCCTCTAATTATCGGAAACTCCCATATACCCTGACCTTCTGCACTTGCTCCGTCACGGCTCCTCCCACTTGCAAGCCTTCAACCAAGCCCGGGGACTCCAACATCCCTTAATTAAGGAATATACGTAAATCATATTCGAGATCCTACTCTATTTGAAGGTATATTCCTTAATTAAGGGATATTGGATTCTTTGGGAGAAGCCCCAACCCCAAAACCTGAAACCCTGCCAGCACCTCTCATTCCCTTCGTAGGGGCGCTGTGTTCCCCTTACCGGTAGGCTCTAATAAGGAGTAGTTGGTGGAGTGCTGGTGAACCTCCCAGCCGCAAGGTGGATGTCGACACGAACTCGGCAATCGCCGACAAGTATCGCATAAACTCCATTCCTACCTTCCTCTTCTTCAAAAGACAGGCGCACGACAGTCCGCTAGGTGGTGTCTACTTAGGGGCTTACTCAGCGCCCAGGATGCAGAGGTGAGTATATGCTCAGCAAAGGTTGAAGCTTCTTTGGTCAAGGTCTTAATGGTTCTAGCAAGTATGGAATGTATAAGGTTAAAGCAAACTTCGATGTTTTGATTGATGGACAAGCCACAGGGAATCCCAATCTCCATCAAATACAAAAGGAGCATCTCCTCGAAGTCTAGTACGTACCGAAGATTGACTAAGTACATGTAACTACCCAAATTGGTCCCCCAGGGCTCCTTATATTCAAGGTAATGTAGGAACCTGATTAAGAAACCCTGGGCCTATAACCCCAATATAGTGGGATTCATATAAGGAAGCCTAATACAGGCCCAAGGTTTCTTAATCAGGTTCCTACATTTTACTATAGTAGATGCCAAACTGCTATTCTAGTTATCAAGGCCCTACCCTAAACCCTCCCTAAACCCTAAACCCTAAGCAGGGTTCAGGGTTTAGGGTCCTACATGTGAGGGATCTGCAGCCCATTGGATTGGTAACTCAGCTTCTGGCGCCTTCCTGTACACTGAACTAGGGGTTTAGGGTTTTGGTGGTCATGGCCCAACTATGGTTTAGGGTTTAGGCTCATGAGTCTGTGCAAAAAGGTCATGACCGTAAGATTCCAGCTTGCCGGCACACACCCAAAGCCTGTGCTGAAAAGGGTCATAACCTACTAATCATAGTTGGTAGGATTTGGGTAGGCAATACTAAGCCGCCGCCCGTCCTCATGAAGTCAGTCGCCGCAAGTTGTGACTCCCGAAACGTGGAACCCAAACCAATGTAGAGGCCTGAATCGTTCAGTTAAGCAGCGCGATCTGTTAGCTTCGGCTGGAGCCGAAATGTGAAGCCAACCGGAAAACCTGTGCTGGAAAACCCGTTGGATGAGCACAATGGGCCATACCGAGACTTTCGTCACCAGAGAACCCGAACACCCCCTGAACATGACTCTCTTAATGTATAAAGGCATCCTGCAGATGAAGTTATAGTACCTTGCATTGCTTAGTTAAGGGGGCTCTCTGCAGAAAGTGTGAGCCAGAATCCAAAGCTATCTCCGCGTATTTGCAGCCCAGAACTCTTGCCCCCAGAGTCTATTTCTTTCCAAACGAGTAGCTTTAAACCTGATCCTAAACAACTGGTGTGATTTCTATGGGACCACAAGATTAGGGTTTGGGTTTAGGCTCATGTCTGTGTCAATCTATGGCTAGCTCCAGCGCGCAGACAAGCTACTTGTACCGTTACCTGGACCCCAAAAGTATGTAGAAAAATGGCCTTTTATAGGTTTTGGGCCATTATTTTACCTACTTTTGGGGGTCCAGGTATTCGCATTATAACTATACTGCATGACGCTCCGGGAAGCCCGGACGCCCCTGTGAGGAACTTCTGGGGCGCTACGAGGGAGCCGACCCGGACAGCCTCACACTGGAAATTCTCCAGCACAAATGACTCCCTCGTGCTTAGTAAGGAATGGGGGAATGGATCCCTATAGTAGTCCCTGTATCATCCCCAATAGTAGTCTCCATATTCCCCCATTCCCTACCAAGAACCAGACAGATGAGTCACAGTAGGATAGAATGCGATGTTTAGCCATCTCCATCACGCATGAGTTTCTAGAAGGTTGGTTGTCATTACTACTAAAGCAGCGTTTCAACACGGTGCTATCTCCAGATGCCATCGCTACTGCTTATGGTTACCATAGCCGAGTAATTAACACTTGTAGCAATAGCTGCGCAGCCCTTCTCAACGAGCCAAGAAGCAGCAACAAACACAAGTGCAACAAGCACAGGTCCCACAAAAGTTGCAACACCGATAGCAGAGGCACCATTTTTATTCGCTAGTTATTCCTTCGCTTTTCGCTGATCGCTTTTCGTTGTTCACCATGATCTGCACCGTCGTTGTCAACACCTCCGCCGTCGTCGGCATTACGGCCGTGATCGTGAGCACCACAATCCCTCAACTACATCCTGCTTTGGATAAAGATAAATTCTGTGTGGTCCGTCGGATATGTTGAATAGACAAGCATAAATATATACGTATATATATACATATATATAATACTGTATGTAGGTATGTATGTAAATGCGTCTATCTATCTTTCCATCTTCTATCTATCTATATCAGTTTTCATGCCTAAATGTAGTCGAAACCAAGCGGTCTTCCGCAGCATTGTGAATCAGCTTGTATTTCCGATCCCTGGGGCTTCTAGAATTGCACGGCTCAGGCTCTTGAATCGAAATTTGTCGCATTGCCCTCCAGACATTTGAGCTGACACTTCAGACAGACCCTAAACCCTAAACTCCCTAAACCCTACCTGGGCTTTGGAGTACCATACTTTAATACTTTTTTCTTAAAGGAACTATTATGAAATAAATGTTTATACTTCTTTCTCCCTGGGTACTTAAAAGCCCAGCTACAGGGATCTGAAGTTCAGCATGCTTTAGGGCTTTTCGGGAGTTCCAAGCTGCAGGTTGCACATCTTTGAAATTTCGGTGTGTCGGAAGAATATCCTGCTATCGTCTAGTTATGCTAAATATTGCACCAGGGCTCACTATGCTCCTGATGGCCTGAAGTCTGTAAGAGGGATCCATATACGACCGACCCAAAAGTTTTTAGTGTTTTTAGTTTCAGGAAAAACTAACTTTCGGCAGCAGACTTAGTTTCCGAGCGAGAAATTATCAACTAGCCCCACAGGCGGGTTTGTCGTCGGAAGTAGAAACTAACTCTAGCCAAAAGAAGTTTGTTTCCGGAAGGAGAAAATAACTACACCCAGGACGTGTTTGTTTCCGACAGGAAAAACTAAATCCTCCCAACAAGGTTAGTTTCAGAGCTGGCAACTAACTCCGCAGGGAGTTAGTTTATCTCTGGCAAACAAAGTCCGGTCCTTGAAGTTTGTTTCTGCCAAAACTAACAACTCCTGCCTCGGTCGTTACTCGAGGGATCAAGCCGGCTTCCAGCATTACATCTTTCGCAGGTAAGAAACATTGCGACAGGTCAATCCGATTGTTTTGCTTTCCAGAGTGAGTTCAGCGAGTCGGAAAGTGACTCCGGAGGTGTGTCTTTCTCTAGCGACTTCCGGAGTGAGTTGCAAAAGTCACCTTCGGAAGCCACACTAGAAACAGACACAGGTCTGGACTCCGGGATTCACTCCAAAATACAAAGCCTAAACGCTGGATTTCCTATCCTGCGTGCTCATTAAGCTTCGAAGCATGTAACGCAAGTCAAGCGTATGAACTTGGGGGCGCCTCATCGTCCGCGTGACAACAGTGCCGCTATGTAACGCCTAAACCCTGTGTGAGGTTTGGGGCTGAAATGGTCCGCTTCGGCAGAAGCCCTTGAGTCCCAGAGTGGAGCCCATTCATTCTCGGAAACAAAATCAAGGAGATAAGGCCGGCTTGGTCTTGGTTTTGGCCCTCCCTGTCTGGAAGGACATGGGGGATTAGAATCTATATACTTCGAAGTTCTGTAAGACTTCAATTCAAGCCTGAACTCCAAGCCTCAAAACCTCAGGCACAATTCCCAAACAAACGAGACCCCTATGACGTAAGCCCAACAGGCATGTACTTTGGACTCTAAACCCTAAACCCTAGCCTTTTGAGTCGTTAAGGGTCGAAGCAGATCCTGGCTTTCCGAAGATGCTGAAGCATCCGACCGGTCCCTCTGAACCCGTGCGAACACGGCTGCTTTCCGTTTAGGGCTTGGGGGTTTAGGTTTCGGTTTTAGGTTCAGGGCTTAGGCTTGATTTGGAGGATCGCGGATCTTTTTCTGTGCTGGGGGCTTGTGATTCGGAGTTTGAGCTGTTGATCTGGGCCTGGGGAAGGGGCGTCAGGACTGACTTATTCTAATAGTCTAAGACTCGGCAGAGAACCGAAGAGGTCTTAGTCGTAGACTTTATACCCCAAGAAAGTCATCACAGACCCCTCCTCCCCCTTTGCTAAAACATACCCTTATACACCCTATACCCTGAACCCTATGCGCTTATCTGGTGAGCCCGAGTTGAAACCCCAAAGCCCTATACCCTGGACCCTACCCTTCTACACCCTACGTCCTTGCTATGGTAGGTGGGAAAAAACCCTGGACCCTACACCCTAAACCCCGAACCTCAAACCCCAAACCCCTATAGCACCTAAGCTCCATTTTTCCAGTGGCTGGCGCTTGACAATAGCTTTCCACAGGACAAGCATGTTGGAGCTGGCAAAGAGGCCATCAATCGCCGAGGACGCCCTGCTCTCGTTCCGTTCGGCGGTCGACGGTTACTTCGTGATCATCGCGGCCCTGTTTGTCCAGATGCCTGTAGTAGTAGTAGTAGCAGCAGCAGCAGTAGTAGTAGTAGTACTAGTACTAGTACTGGTACTGGTACTGGTACTGGTACTGGTACTGGTACTGGTACTGGTACTAGTACTAGTATACTAGTACTAGTACTAGTACTAGTACTAGTAATCCTAGTAGTAGTTGTGTTCGGTGGAGTACTTTGCCATTCCCGCTGCGCGGGCGTGTTAGGCGCAGGGGACTTCGCCCTACGGTGGCAGGAGTGGTCTTGCCAACCGGTGCCAAGGGCACGAAGGTACCCGAACAGCCCGGACCATTTTGTGCCAAGCCACATCCCACTGGGCCTACGACCCCTTCTGGGTCGACAAGGCCACAGCGCAACTGCTGGTCCAGGGCAATAGGCAAGCTGCCTGCGGCTGTGGCTGGAGCTACATCACCATTCGCAACGTCCTGGACTTGCGAGGCAGCGTTAACTGAATGAATTTGATGCAAAGCCGTGCGTGGTGCCAGGCAGCAAACCTTTGCTTGCAATTCTCCTCCCTATATAGAATATATTCCGAGAGAGAATCCATAATCGACCCTTCGAAAATCTTGCTGGCACGGTGTGTTTGTTATTGGCATTATAGTAATTAGCCCAAGTGGGATTGAAACTCACATTGTGCAGCACAACAACCTTGCCTGGGAGGTCCGAAAGTGAGCGCCGGAACCCCAAGCTTTAAACGTAAAGCCCAGTACTAGAAACCCTAAACCGTCAGAGCAGCGAGCCCGTGAGCGTCCTTTAGTTTCAATACTACAACCCAAGCTGAGCCTTACAAGCCCTCTTTGTTTAGGGCTCTCGGTTTAGGATGTAGCTTTCGGGTTTCGTTGTTACGGTTCCCAAAAATGAATCTTGTAGGTGTAAGGGGGTCCAAGCTTCACTTGCATGGCCTGAACCCCTTCAACCCTACCCCACACTGCATATATATATATATATATATATATGGGTTCTATCGGGGGTTTTATAGGGTTTGCAAAGGTTTGTGGGGATGCTTTATGCCTAGACACCCTCGATCCCCAACCCCAAAAATCCCACACCGCATGATTTGCAAGTTCAAGCTATGTGAAAGCCCACGTGGCGGGGGCAGGGCCCGTTTGTGCCGTCGCAATGGCACCGGGCATCGGCCTCCTTCTAGTCTACCACGTGCTGGCCGCTGGGTGGAAATTGTTTAGCATTGGGGTCTGAAATATCACCGTCTAGATTAAACTACCCAGTCCTCCCACCAGCATGTTCTAACTGCTACGGGCCTCTGTCATGCTGTTACGGTTTTTGAGGCGCCGGATATGTTGACACTGCATCCTAACACTAAACCCCCCCAGTAACAAGAACAATCTAGCCCCCCTAAACCCCTAACCCTACACCCCCCAGCCCAAATCCCCCAAGGCCTTTTGTTGGCCAGTTTTCGCTCAGCCTATCTTGGCGGAGCCTTGGGTTGTGCCACAAGCTCCTCGCCTGCAAGTGGGCCTGGTTGCCTTGCCACTGCGTTTTTGCAATGCTTCCATGCATGTACGTACGTTTGTTAGCAAGTATTCATGCATTCATGTACACAAGTACATACATACATATGCATGTATGTATCTGAAGCATGACTGTGTCGTGACATGATTTTGCAAGTTGGTTGAGATTACACTTAAAGTATCCTGTAACAGTTGCTCGTCTAGTATTGCTTACTGCTACACCTTCTGGAAGCCCTACGGTAAACCGTAAAGGACCAAGAGATACATGTTCAATGCTCTTCCGCGGGACGCTGGGATTCCTAGCTCTATGGCAGCATCAGCGCCTGTGATCCATTGGCTTTAGGGTTGAGGCTTTTCTCCGGGTTATGCACTTCCTTTCGTCTACTTGTTCGATCCCTCAGGGCCCAAGTTGAAGGAAATGTGCATGCAACAAGCAATTATAAGTAATTACAAACTCTCAAGACACAGCCTTTTTTAGGGCTCAGGTAATCAGAAATCCGGGGCCACAAGCTTAGTATCAATGGAAAATCCCTGTTGGCCTTGTGGTACAGGGATGTATAGGCCCTAAATTGCATAAACTCACAAGCGCTGCGTCGCGTCCCTTCAATCCTACATACTGTAAACCTAAAAATTACCAAGATGATTCCTTAGGTCATTTAGTTAGTATAATCGCCAAAACCCTATTCTAATTGTTAAGGCCGCAAGACTGCAATCGAGACTCCCAGACCCATGCCCGAAATCCTGAAACCGCTCATTCGAGATCTGGGAGTTTCCGAAAATTAGGGGTACCTTATTTTGGGGTCCTTATAATAAGGACCCTACTATTCAGGGTACTACATTAGGGTCCCCTATTTTCGGAAACTCCCATCTCAATGAACCCTCGAGACCCATCGTTCGCCCAAAGGCTCCATGTACCTTTATAGTAGATACTTGAGCCTTAAAGGGGTCCCTAGGTAGGTACTTTAAGGCCTAAGTATCTGCTATATAACCCTAAACCCTAATCCCTAAACTCTAAACCCTACATGGAGCCTTTGGCTCGGCAGGCGCCGTCAGAGCCAAGAGGCTACCAAGAGCAAGTCCCGAAGTCGCTTTTCCCGGCTGAAAACGCTGCAGCTTCAGCTCAATTTCCTGGGGGTTCTTGAAAAGGTCCCCAGAGACTCCAATATCCTGTAATTAAGGAATGTACCTTGAATTATAGTAGGATCCTTACTATGATTTGCGGGAAATTCCTTCATTAAGGGAGATTGGAGTCTCTGGGTTTCTGGGTTTCTTCTGGGCTTGGGGCTCGTGGGTTTCTATTGGGCTTCTCTGGGGTCCAAGTATCCTTGCATGGTGCATTATTGCCTTAGTTTGTGAATCTATCTTTCTCCCTTGCGTCTCAGTCTCGTGAACAGGTTTGCGTGTCTTGGAGTGTAGACCGTCAGAAAGCAAAAGACGGTACAACCCCCCCCCCAGAAAGCATGCCTTCTTTTGCCGCGCATCTTTTGCTCCGTGGGTGTCGGAGTGGAGGTATAGCTTGACGTCAGGCTTCTTTGCTCTTGAGCTTCTGTCGTTACGGTTTACGCTCCTTGCCTGCTAGCACGGGAGCCCGAACTGCAGCTTAATATGAAGCTGGGCTCCTCACCAAGAATGTCAGTGACCATGCTCCGAGCTCTATGCCCAAAGTATCCCCAAGTTGATCGCAGTGCCAGGTCTGGTTGATGCTGCCGCAAATAAGGCCGATTGTCCTGCCGCCGTCTAGCACTGCCTAGACCCAGAACGGTCCCAAAACCCTGGACCGCAAACCTTGTTCAGCTGAGCGGGTGGCAACAAAAACCTTAAACCGCCTTGAGGCATGGGGGCCTTCGGAAGAGCAGCGATGGCGGCAGCAGCAAACCGCCCTACAGTCGGGCCGGCGATCGCTCTCAGAGCTTCAGCAGGCTAAGGGCGGATGGCAGGGTCTAGAGGCTTTGGTTTTAGGGTTTAGGTAAAGTTTACGGGACCACTAGCAATAGCATTTGCTTTCTACTTAGGTCATGATCTCGGTGTATCTCAACACCCGACGTATATCCCAATCTACTCAGTTCCTAAGTACGAAACTGAGAGGCCCACAGCCCCATATCCCATGACTTCCAGGTTGTTGTTGGAAATGCTGCTAGTTTGTGCCAAACATGTGATCAGAGTCGCTGTGCGTTTCCGTTGTGTGACCACGACAACAGGCGCTGCTCAGCCTTCAGACAGGTTCATGTTCGCACCAGCAGAGACAAGCGAATGCGGTCAGACTGGCTCAGGCTACTATGAAACGGCTTTTCGGCATCTAGGTTCCTGCCCTTTTATGTTGGGGTCCCCTTATTCAAGCTGAAGGGTTCCCTTATCATAAAGGGGCTCTTCAGGAAGCTAGGCATATATACTCGTAACACACGTTTGCCACAAAATCCAAGCAATAAGGACCTAGCTAAAGATTGCCCTGTGCGACTCCGAAGGCTTCCTTTATCTATAGTTGTACTATTTAAGGCTTAGGGTTCAAGGTATACTCCCAAAACCAGTAACCAAATTATGACTCTAGTTATATTTGTTTAATTAGGGTTTACCTGGGGCCCAAAAGTATGTAGAATAGTAGCCCTTTACTGGTTTTGGGGGGCCATTTGTTTTACCTACTCTTGGCGGATTGAGGTAGGGTTTAGGGTATATATCCCAAAAACCAAATTATCATCACCAAGGCCCCGTTTTAAACGTTACAAGACCCTGTTCTAAGTTTCCAGGCCCCTGTACTGCCGTGAACCCGCAACTTCCCATCTCCTAAAACCCTAAACTCTTAAATGGGAGTTTCCGAAAATTAGGGGTACACTATTTTGAGGTCCTTAGAAGAAGATCCTACTATTTAAGCTACGAGATTAGGGTCCCCTATTTTCGGAAACTCCCACATCCCTAAACTCTTTACCAGCACCCCCCAAGTACCCCTTAATAGAGCCCTTATGGTCCTTTATAGTGGGTATTTAGGGTATAATAGAGGGTAGTTGGGGGGTGCTGGAAATCCCTAAACTCCTATGCCCTAAACTAAACCCTCAACCCTATAACCCCTAAACCCTCAACTGCTACGGTCCTAAAAAGCCTAAACCCTCAAAAGCAAAACCCTAAATCTTAAATGCAACCCTGGAGTCGCATACCTGAATCCCAAGCTCTTGCTCTACTGCTCAGCAGGTGGTTCTTGTCTATTTGTGTTTGGGGTTTCTTGTTGGTTTCTTCTGGATGGGCAGTGGTTGTGATTTTTAGTGTTTAGTGGAGCTGTTTCAACGGGTTTTTTGACAGTTTTGTGGCTTTGGGGGTTTAAGGCAAGTAATGCTTGGGAGGTTCTTGGCGCGCCAGCTCCGCAGGTGACTTTGCCGAATGCTGGCGGTATTCCAGTTGGGGTGCCAGGTTTTGTTTGCGGGAATTGGCTGGCTGTTTTTTTAGAGGCCCTTTGGAACGTTTCAGGATGCCACCATATTCTGGAGCTGCGCCGGTGCTACCAGAGTCGTGTTTGGAGTCTGGCCTCTGCAGATTCGGACGCGAAATCTGTGCTTCTGAGTTTTGGTGTTGACCGTACCCCGAAAGAAGCATCTAGGGATTTTTGATTTACACATGCGGGCATTCTCGGACTTGTGGCTGGGGGCGTGGGGTACGGTGGAGACGCCACTAAACGTTCTATACTCCAGCAATGCCGCAATGCATGACTCGCGCATACCGAGAGGATCCTTGCCATAAAGTTGGGTGACCAGAACTGCGTGGCGATGGAGCCACTCTCTCTCTCTCTCTCTCGTTTCCCTCCCTCCCTCCCTCCCTCCCTCCCTCTCTCTCTCTCTCTCTCTCTCTCTCCCTCTCTCTCTCTCTCTCTCCCTCTCTCTCTCTCTCGCTCTCTCTTCCTCTCTATGTATATATAGATACAGATGTGCGTACATATACAAGTACACCTACATATACACTGTTGGTCATCTCTATAGTGGGAGACATATTCCCAGATGACGCAAGAGCCACTTTACGTAATGAGTGGGTTACTTGGTTGCTGGTATCAAGCCAGCTGCGTGGATGATGTCGTTGTCAGCTTCTCCACCCTGAAACGTGATGCCGACGTGTCGTAGTCATGTTGGTTGCCGATGCCCGGCTGATGCAGGATCTGAGCCTGGGTTGAAAACATGGGTACTCTCACATTTAGTTATACAGAATGCAGGCACCATGCATGTTCGTCAGATCTGTCGCAAGCGACTAAGCAGGTCCTTTTCACCACGCTCGCATGTGCCCAAACGACTGCAACAAACTGGCAAGCATGTTCCACAACATACTTATGCATACACTAACCCTAAACCCTAAACCCCTAAACCCTAAACCCTAAACCCTAACACTCACTACACAGAGCTTCCTTTGAGATTCCAGCCCGGTATCCTCTCCCGGGAACCCCTGCATCCGTGAAGCTTTCGAGTCAAGCCCTTAATGTTGTTATTCGTGTTGTATTACTACTCAGTACTGTTATTAATATTCTTGCCATTGCTTTTATCATGCTTGCCATTATCGTTATTATCTTTGTTTATTGAGCAGACTTGTACCCATCAGAACCTATGAAGCCCCACTCACAACCTTGAAGCCAGTCTCGAAAGCTTCGTAATCACATGAGAACTCTCAGAGCCAAATACGACTTCCTCGTGTGCTTGAATGATGCTCCAAAATATGGTCTACTGATTGTTTGTTGATCTAAGGGTATCGGGCTCTTGCTGAAACCCCTATAAAGTCTGAGCCCTTTTTGCGAAGCCCTCGAAAAGCCGTATAAGCCTTATGGTGCCGCGATCCATCCAAGACAAAAATCCGGACAGATAGCCTTTTGCAATCTTTGTGACCCCTCGGTTTAGGACCCCTCAGCGGTCCGCGCGCTGTCGATCGTCCACAGCCTGGCTGCACAGCAACGGTTTCGGCAAGCCAAGGCCAGGATCGTGACTTATTGCCTATTGCACCTGTAGCAGAAGAACCCTATCCTGTTTTCGGGTTTCTTGTTATGGCTTCTATATATGATTCCCGAAACGGTTTTTTGGGCCACAGGTAGGGTTAAGGGCTGAGGGGTTCCTTGCTGTACTGAATGTCTTATTGTTGGCCTTTAGGGCGCCGGGGTTCCTGAAGGTTCTCGATTGTTTCCGTTCTTTTTGCATGAGGTGTTTGTAGGGTTGTTGTACGGGTTCCAAGAGTGTCCCTTGTGTGTGGCTCTTTGGGAGCCTCACTAATGTGGCGCCTGTACAGGTTTCGATGAATCTGTCATCATCGAAGCCCTGGTTTCTCGGAGTGCTGCTTCATTCAGTGGAACCCCGGAGTGTAGTTGCTTAGCCGAGTGCGACAAGTTAGTTCGCTTCTCTTAGCTAGCTTCTCTGCCCTTCAAGCAGACCTGATCTGTTATTGGAGCCCAGAAAGATTATGACAGGGGCCTTCGTGTTTGGAGAGCTTCTGCTGACGCTTATGTGGTCGAGTCATCAATCAAGTTGTTTATGACAGCAAAAGAAACAACAGTAATCATGATAAGAATAAAAATAGAAACAAAGGCATAGCAAAGGAAAAGAAGCAAGTATAGTTTCATTCAGCCTGGCTTTTCTGCTTCCGGTTTCGGGCATAAAAGTTTGTCAGAGGGATTCAGCTATTGCCCAGGCCCTAGATATCGGGAACGCACATGTCGCGTTATTAATAGGGTAGCTTGTGGCTTAACGGCTTAACACCCCAAATGAGGACACATGTAGCCAGACTTACCCTAAACCCCTATAAACCCTGAACCGGTGGGTTATCGGCTGCGGGCCCTTAGCGATTGTTAGTGCTTTCCTTGTTCTCAGGATTTTGGGCTTTGCGGGTCTCATCCCGGTTGCGTGGGCTTTGGTACAGGGTGAAAGGGCTGATGTTTTGGGGCTCCTTAAACCCTAAACCCCAAACCCTACACGCAAACCACAAGATGTTTGTTGCCGCTGAATCATCTACTTGTAGCTTCCACCAGCTGAAGCTCAGTCAACTGTTCTGCGGAGTTACCCTGCAATGCGGGCTCGTCCTTGCTAGGTAGGAGGGAAAAAACCCTAAACGAATCCCCAAACTGTATCTTCAGCAGATCCGAGGGAGCCCCAGGGGTGCTTTGAAGAAGTCATCTTATTTTCCTTATGCCTTCATTAGTTGCCTGAGAAAGTCTACTTATGTGCTTTCAAGCTTTACCCCGAAGTTTGAAAGCCCTGTGGCAAGGCTGCTTTGGTAGCCGCAAAGCCTTTGCTGGACGAAGCGGTGCTGCACCAGGAGGCGGACTTTCGAGGGTGTCACGGCCCTAGCCTAGGGCTGCACGTTGAGGGTGAAGTTAACATGAGGTGCCCCCGCGCATACTACCAGTGTCCTCGTCACTCCGAAACTTCTGTTCTTCGAACTCTGCAAGCCTTTAAATTCAGTATGTGATGAGGGCTCGGATCAGATAATCGGCTGTGAGCATCCTAAGCCTTCCATGCATTGTGCACGCAATTCGTGGCTGAGCCTGCTGCCAGCATGATGAATCAATGTCCCGACTGTACTTGCCAATATGTACTGTTTGTTTCTTTTCTCAGGCTCATGCCTGACTACCCGACAACCCTTGCCAATGATAGCATACCTATTGACCCAGAGGGTCCCACATACACTACCATTATGGAATTAGGTGCATGCTTACCTGCCGACGACGGCAACTGCTACGTCTACTGCTCCTGCTCATCCTGCTCTTGCGCCTCCTACTCTTACAGATTCATTAGTATAGTTATCATGATAGTAACAAATGCCATTCGGAATAAGACTAACGAACAGCAGCCACAACAATAATCAACAAATGATGATAATAATCATACTGATAAAAGAAACGTATAACAATAATGACAATGCTAGTATAGTCATAGTAATAGTAATAAGAGAAGAATGATAAACTTCGGTTCGCGTGCCGGATCTGGCTATGCCCGAATCTGAGACCCTCACCGAAAGCCTCGAGCTCCTGAAGACTACCTGGGCTAGCAGTAGGGTTTAGGGGTTTAGGGATAATACACACACACACATACACATCTCCCTCTAGTTTCAATCCCCGATGCTCTCGAACCCCGAAAACTCTCGACCGTGACCGGCAGGTAAATCTTCTGCGCTTCGAGATGGGTGAGGACAGGAGACCTCGAACTGAATTGTGTAGGACTTTGGGACTTTAGGGTGCGGTTTGGGGCGTAGGGCTTTGGGGTTTACATAGATTTTAGGGTTTAGAGTTCAGGGTGGGGTTTTCGGGTTCCCAACAAAATCCCCTAAGCCGTAGAAGCTCTATTAACGCGCATAAACCCTAAACCCTAAACCCCATCAGCCGGAACCCCTAAACTCAAAGCCTCAAGTGGAGGCCCCACATTTCATAACCCCTAAACTCAAAGTCTAAAGCTCATAAACCCTAGAAAACCCCAGAGATGTACCCTATAAAAACCCTAAAGTGGAGGCCCCACCTTTCTTGACCAACCTGGAAGCAGCTGACGACTGGCTCGCCGCTCGCATTCCCCTGGAGGCCAGAGCTGGGCCTTGCTGCGACTTCGAGGGTTTAGGGGTTTAGGGTCAGGGTTCAGGGTTTAGGGTTCAGGGTTCAGGGTTCAGGGTTTAGGGTTCAGGGTTCAGGGTTCAGGGTTCAGGGTTCAGAGTTCAGGGTTTAGGGTTTAGGGTTGGTTTAAGGAAGTCAATTTAAGTGTCCAGAATAGGGACCTATAGTAAACATCAGCTGGGTTCTTGTTAAGGGGCTAGATGTAAGTTTCCATGAAAGGGATCTATAGTAGATCATTTGGTTTCCTGAGTATTATGGTCACTCAAAACCTGTTCCTTAGAAAAGAACCCAATCGAGGTTCGCGGTTCGTACCCCATACAGCTCATAGTCTTTTAAAGTGGTTTGTATATGTGGCTTAGGGTTTCAATGCTAGGTAGCTTTCAATGAATTGGGTTTGGTTACCCTGCTCAGGGGATTTGAGGTTCCGTCTACAGAGTGGTACCAAAAATAAGGCTGAACTAGAGCACAGCCACAGACCCTTTGAAGGTGAACCCGATTTGCGAAGGCTTCGAGGTTGCAGGAATCGTGCTTTGGACAAGCCGAAGCCATTTATCCCAAAATCTCGGCCTAATCCACGGCCTGGCGACCTCGTGGTAAACCCAGTCAACACAAACCTTACTGTAGTTCTACATTGGGTCTGTGTGCCAAGGCTACATATTATGATGATCCTTAGAGGGCTTTGAGTACCTTGGCAGGCCCGCTGTTGTAGGGGTCCCGAACATCGAACACCTCATCTTAAGACACCCACGCTTGTCAGGAAGCTCGAGCTACTGTTCGGCCTGACGGCACGCTGCAGCCACTCGCTGCCGCATAAAAGAGGGGCCTTGACATTCGAGAAAGGGTGATGCAGGTGTCTATTGAAATTGACAAGGGATTGATAGTTTGATATGGTTTGTGTGATGAACGGGCATCAATATGTAGAACATGAGTAGGTTAAGGTTTTGAGACATGTTATGGAATTGTGATACAGGACTGCAGGGGGGGCCCACTATCGTACTTGTAGTTTAGGATCCTATATCAAGCTTGCAGTTCCGGGCCAGCCTAGCCCCCGTTCTTTCCTTGCAAACCAAGTTATGAGAGCCCTTATATGGAAGATAGGTGGCGGGTGTCGGAGGGCTTCCTGATTCGGGTGTAGACTTCAGGGTTAACTAGCATGTCGGTTTGTGGATTTGGTTTCCGGGATTTTGTTTGGCGTTCTAATTATTATTGCCCCTATATGGGGTTATCCGCGAATTAAAGCGTTCTGGATGTGGGCTAGGGCTATTCCACCCATGAAGGGCTGCATGCGGACCATAAGCCCCAAAACACCTCGTGCGAAAGCAAAGGGACTCGAAGACCCTTCCGAAAAAAAAGAAACTGCCTCACTCTTCGGTTTAAAGACGCTGAACTGGAGAACCATGGAAAACCCAAATCTCTAAGCATCGTTGCTATGAGACCTGGAGCCCATGGATCCGAGAACCCCTAAGCCCTATAAGCCCTAGAAGCCTTGCAGTTGAAGTTTTGGCTTTGGGTTTAGGGTTTAAGGTTTAGGGTTTAGGGTTTAAGTTGCTTCCGTTCAACAAGTTTTAAGGTTCAGGGTTGAATCTTTCTGCCGAGGACGCAGGCCAAGCTCACATCCACGGGCAGGCTTGTCTTGCTTGGGGTTCAGTGTAGGGTTATGTCCGGTTAAGCGTAGGGCGCAGGGTTCTGCAAGGGTTCAGTGTCGGGTTGAAGGTTTGGGGTGTTGGGTTATAGGGCTTGGAGTTGAATTGTCGTTGAGTGGTCATTGGGCTTGTGGCTCAGCAGTTATGGATCGACAGTTTATGTCACACTGCTTTTTGAGAGTCTGTATGTATTTAGGGAGTTTAGGTCTTTGGGTCAGAGTCTTTGCCTTCTTCCAGTATCAACCCTAAACCCTAATCCCTAAACCCTAACCCCTATAAACCCAAAACCCAAAACCCAGGGCGTTTTTCTTCGGAATGGGGATTGAGGTTCATAGTTTATCGGGCCCTGGGGTTATAAGTTCTGGTGACAGCGACTCCCCAGAGCCTCCGGCCGGAGGATCCAAAAAGTAGATCCCGAAATTGGGGGTTCCTATAAAGTCTTAGAGTACCCTTAGTAGTACAGGGCCCAGGGGTTAGTATAAAGTGCCCTTAGCAGTACAGGGCCCCAAAATTAGGGGATCTACTTTCTAGATCTGACCGGGGTTCTGACTCATGGCTTCAAAAGTTGCGCTTTGATTCATCTCCCAAAGGCTCCATGTACCCATATAGTAGATACTTAGGCCTTAAAGTACCTACCTAGGGACCCCTTTAAGGCCTAAGTATCTACTATAAAGGTACATGGAGCCTTTGGGTCTGGAGGGCCTAGGGACTTGTTGCGAGGATGGTATACCTGGACCTGCCTCGTGGCATCTTTTTCGTGATTCTTCTTTGTCCCTAGGGCTCCGGTTACCTAAATAGTAGGTTACTGGGGTACATAATATAGGGTTAGTAACCTACTATTTGGGTAACTGGAGCCCTAGGGTGTGATGGCTAGGAGCCTTTAACAAACGAATCGGGTAGCAGAAACACGGAGATACAGCTCGTACATTCTATTTCCGTTGTTTAGATTCCACGGCTTATAGTCCCACCCGCCAAGATCTTCGGCTGTATAGAACTCCCCAGCCCACTGTTCTCATTGCTTGTTTTTGAAGGGCAAGCACCCCCGGCCTCCTGAACCCCTCAACCACAATGTAGGGGCCTAAATGATTACCAATACGATTATGGTGGTTCCCATAGTATAATGGGCCCCAAAACCCTATACTTATTAAGGCCCCTATATTACACCTTTGGCACGAGATCTGGTGAGGTCTAGCAAATGTCGCAAGCCAAGTTCAGCCCGAAAGACCGCCAGACCTGCGCTCAAAACCAAAATATGGAGGTTTCCGCGAAAGTCAGATCCCCACATGTCAGGTAATATAGGGGCCTATATATTTAGTGATCTTATTCCTTCATAGTCCTTCTTATACCTGTAGTATACAATCTGCCCGAAAACCCTATTGCAAGTATTCGGGCCCCTACAGTATTCGGGGGGTCTGGGGTCCCTTGTCTGGTTCTTAGTAGGGAATGGGGGAATGGATTATGGAGACTATTATTGGGGATTATATGGGGACTACGATACGGATCCATTCCTCCGTTCCCTACTAAGCACCAGACAGTTCCAGGTTGAAGCAGATGACTTCCGACCAGCTGGCAATGGCCCTGGATTTTGCAGAAAGGCCGGCCGTTTCGCTGGCAAGTATCACACGCATTCATGGTTTCGAGCTTCGGGTTTTAGGGTATTGGTATTAAGAATAGGCATCCTTGATGCTTTTCATACTGGCCAGTATAGTATAGTTTTGTGTATGTGCTCATAGATGTGTACATGGAGACAGATGGAGCATGGCTTCGAACACTCTGTCATGTTGTTGGGCCTGAGTAATCTGTTGTTCAATGGAGTCGGAGTTTTCGAATGCGGATTATGGCACACGCGTAGGCGTCGGAATCATCATTAATCATATTCATTTATAGTTCCTGTATAGTTTCTGTTACTGTGCACATATCTGATGCCCCCAAGACCTGATTCCCCGGATGGCTTCTCACGGTGTCACTTCAGACTTCATTGTCTACATCTTCCGCATCCTCCCCATGGCAAATTTCCATCTGATGCACTGGTCTTCCTACACCCTGAACCCCACAACCCGATCCTAAAGCACAGCAGCACTCAGCCCGCTCGCTCCATCTCCAGCCGAAAAAGCCTCACACAATAAAAACCATCGGTGCAAACTATTCAAACCACCGAAGGAATGAACTCCGGAAAAGCCTCAACTGTCAAACCCGAAGCCCCGAGCCCAAAAAGACTGAACACACCGACACGCACAGCAAAACACGGAATTCGATAAACCCTGAACCCAAAACCCTGTCCGAGTGCGAGCGCCGAAACCCTAAACCCTATAAGCCCTAAACCCTAAACCTAACCTGGATCTTAAAACCATTGCAGACACCTTCAAACCCTGAACAGCAGACATCCCAAACTCTAAGCAAGGATCCTAAACCCAAACCCTTAAACCTAAACCCCTAAACCCTAAAACCTTGAACCCTGGGAAGAGCCCTAAAACCTAAACCCCTAAACCCTAAACAAGCAGGGAGGAAATCGGCACCCATGGATCGGGGCAAAAGCCCTCGGCACGCACCCGTAAATCCTACAGTTACCTAGAGGCTCCATAGTAGTTCCTTTTTATTGTTCATATTTTCTAATCCTACAAGGTAATCCCCAAAACGAACTACTACGGAGCCTATGGGTAAACCCAACAAAGCCCTGAATGGAGCTCCCAAAAGGGCTCCCGAGAAAGGGTTCCCTTCAACGAACCTTAAACACAAAATCTAAAAGTCGTAGGCTATAATCTCCAAACCCAGAATCCCAAGGCCCTGAATCGCTGCCCTTATAAGGGCGCACAGGACCCAAGAACCAGGCACTGATGGTAGTTATGTAGGTTAGCATTTGGGACAGCACATGATTATCACTTAGATTACCCATAAGCCCTAGACACTAAACCCTAAACCCTATCACCCCGATGAGCCTCAAGCCGTATCTATAGTCTCCAGTGTTGTAATGTAACCTGAAAAGGGAATTCCAATGGAGATTATATTATAGGTAAACCTTAAATGTCGTAGTCGCTGGGAAGGCTTGGGGACTCTCGGATGACGAGAAGGCCCCTGGCTGACGAGCCGCTAAGCCTTGCGATATAGGTTCAAGATGTGCAGTTCAGGGGTTTAGTGGGTTTGGGTTTATTTAGGAGTTTAGGGGTTTGGGCTTAGGGTTTAGCCCTGAGGGGCTTAGGGGTTTAGGGAGGGGAGGTTGAGGCCTTTAACATTCTTTTCAGGGGTTCCTCTCAGGGTTCCTGCGAAGGAAAGTTTGGGTTAGCATAAGGGTTCGATATAAGACGGGCCTGGATCGTTTGAAAAGGATTCCTTCCAGGGCTCGGTAATGGTGCTGCAGCGGTTTCTATGCATAGGGTTCAAGAGTTCGGGGCCAGCGCTTGTAGAGTTCAGGGTTTAATTGGGACTTATAGGGTTTAGGGTCTTGGGTTTGGGCAGGCTTAATGCTTTCGGGCTCATGAGTTAGAACTTCGCATATACTATCCCAGACCTCACCAGCACCCCAAAGAAAACGCCAATCCAAAGCCCAAATCCCGCGTCCCAGGCCAAAAGCCTCGTATACTTCAAAACCATAACCCTGAACCTAAACCCTGAACCCCAAATTTAAGCCCTAAATCCTGAACCCTAAACCCCAAATGTAAACCCTAAACCTCTATACCCTAACCGAACCGATAGTCGGCTGCTGAGGCCCGTCTTTGCCCATGTCTCTTCCGGCAGACGTCTCGAAGGCTGTGACTGAGTTCCTCAGGTATTCTTTACCCTAAGGCTCAAAATAGCCCAAAAGCCTTATATAGTATGGTCTTTGGGCCCAAAAGCCTTAATATATGAGTCCTTAGAGCCTTAGGGTTAGGGTTTAGGGTTTAGGGTTTGGTTGCATGCGGGTCTCGGGCTCGAGGGTTTAGGGTGCAGGGCTAGGGTTTTACTCCAAGTCCGTGCTTGAAAAAGGGCTAGGGCTTTTTATGGTTTGCATGTTAAGGCCTTAGGTTTATTTGGTTCCCATTACCCGTCGGTTGATTTCAGGCCCCTGCCGGGTCGGTTGACACCAGGGACATGATTATTGTTGAGTTTTCGGGGTCCTGTTTTATTTCAGGGGGGTTTAGCAATTGAGTTTCTGGAGTCGGGTTTTTGATCAAGGAGGTTATGAAAATAAGCTCAGCATTCATCAGGAGCACGTTTTACTTCCCAAAGTCGGGGGTACTTCCGGCTGTGTAGGATGTTGCGCACCTGCAGTGTGGAGCGTGATGTCCAACTCTCGACCGCAAGGTCATTCTGCTAGCTCTTGTAGTTGATCAACCTATAGTGCCCATGAACTTTTGAGGGGCATGCGCATTTACAACCGCAGATCACGGGTATCTGTATTCGATGGACTCTGTATTTGTGTAATTTAGCATGTGCTGCAGGCGAGAGCCCTCTGAGTCCACGCCGGCGAAGTCCGGTGCTGGCGGAGACGGGTTCTGAGGAGCCTTTGGCAGCTAGACCGCAACTTAGTTAGCTGATTAGGTAACTAACCTCTAAGTTTTTTGGGCTCATATATATATATAAGCCCAAAAAACTTAGAGGTTAGTTAAGAAGGATTATAATCCTTCTACCTGAAAAAGACAACCATTTTGGGGCTAGGGTATTCAGCCCCTGAGCCAGATCATGAAGTTTCGGAGTCGGTCCGCATCAGCCCTTCGAAGCTTCAGGCTCCCGAACCTCTGAAGCCCTCGAACCCCAAGATGGGAGTTTCCGAACATAGGGGACCCTAATAGACTAATGGAGTACCCTAAATAGTAGGATCCTTATTATAGGGACCCCACAATAAGCTACCCCAAATTGTCGGAAACCCCCAGATCGACCTGAAAAGCACGGGTCCTTACTTCAGATCTTATAAGCTCCTGTGCCTGAAAGCACCTCGAAGACCCTCGGATGTATAGTAAAAGCCCAACAGTTGGAAACCCCATAGCCTCAATCCTTAAGAGTAATGTATAGGGAATCCCAGCACTATTTGGCCTTAATCCGGTTTGCAACTTTACGGGGTTTACTATAAGGGACGCCGGGTCTCCGAGCTCACGGCCGAACAAGGAAGCCCTAAAACTGAAATTGTGTATTCCAGCTACGAATAGAAGTTTTGAGTTTTGACTGTTAAGTCCAAAATGATATAGCTGCAGAATATGAACCCTTGTAGAACCACTCGTATTAAGTCCTGTAAACATGCTTTGGCTTTGGCCCTTCCTAAACCTCCACAAGTAGGCAGAACAATGGCCCAATATACCTATCAAAGGCCATTTTTCCTCCGTCTTTGGGGGTGTAGGGAATCGTTTAGGGTTTACCCTAAACCCTAATCCCTAAAACCCTAAACTGAAATACCCTCCTTTTGACGTCCAGGTTAGGGCGGACTTAAAAACGTTTCCTCCTCTGAGGCGCGCAGCAACGCGGCCCGGACCCCGAAGAGGCACCTCGTCCTCGTGCAGGCGCCTCACGAGGTTTTGGGTTTGGGGTTTAGGGTTTGGGATTTCGAGTTTAGGGTTGGGGTTTAGGGTTTGGGGTTTCGAGTTTAGGGTGTGGGGTTTAGTAAATTATAGGTGTTTGGTGATTGTGTTATTCGAATGTTTGGGTTTATTGGTGTGCGTTAGAAAGTACGCAGGTTGTTGCTCGCAACCTTTAAAAACAAGAATGGCGAATAGAGAGTCCCACCAGTCTGCTGTTTGGTTACTTGCAGCCCTAGCTTAGGGTACAGCGAATTATGACGCAGTTTTCACTTTTGCACGCCTGGAGGGCTCTATTGAATTGGCCCACGTGAAGTAGAAGACAAGTATACCCAAGCACCTGTTCTAATTAATCACTCAGGACCCTGATATTCCGGGCATGGCGTGGCCACGGGATTCAACCTCATGCAGCCCCTAAACTAAACCACAGGCTGCATCCAACAGCCCGCTGAATGAGTTTCCGATTATACATACTATCGAAGTCCGAAGGTGGAAAGGTAGAAAATACCCCCAAACTCTACTCTTATTAAGGCCTGTGTAGTACTCCAACCAAGCACCATCAGGTGCTGGCGCTCACGCTTGGCTGCTTCGTGCTTGTGATCGCCTGCGGACGACTCCGTCCCGCACATGCAAGACCCTACACCCTAAACTCTAAACCCCTAAACCCCTAAACCCCTAGACGACCAATAGCCTTATAGAAGCCAGGTACAGCCATGAATGTAGTCTTGCTACCTGCTACCCTAAAGCCAAGATACCCTAGGGCCGTAAGGTAGAATAAAGACCCTTTGCTTAGTCTTTGTTCTGTGGCCTTGTCGGTTTAGGATTTATGGCTGGAGCCCAACAGAACCCAAAGACCCAAACCCCTAACCTAAACCCTAAACCCCTAAAGGCCTGAGGCTTCAAGTCCACCAGAATCCGAGGTTACGCAGGCTCTTTGGCACGGCCGAGCTGGATGTCGATCCCTGCAAGCCAAACAGCTGAAGGCAGAAGAGAAGCTGAATGTAGACCCCTTGTTTAATTATTATTAATATTGTTATTGTTATTATTGTTATTCTTTATCATTTTTATTACATATGGTAGAATAAATGTGCAATATTGTTTTAGTATAGTGGCCCTTTGCATGCAGTACTATACTACTACATATGCCCCTTCCTCTTTGCAGGCCTTGATTGGTCTCCTCCTGCTGAGGACATAGTTTTCATTGTCCCTGAACCCTAAACCCATGGTAGGTAGTGCAAACACAAGGGCTTGTTACAAGTATCGTTGCTACTTGGTAAGCCAGGCACTCATGGTAAGTTTCGAATCCGAAACTCTACTTAACCGGGTATGTTCATTCAGCATGTGTAGACGCTATCCTTAAACTTCACCCATAGGCTCCATAGCAGTTCCTTGTTAAATTTTTAATCCTATCCCAACCATGAACTAGTAACCTTAAACTGAGCCCTAAAAGTTCATGAGTCCCAACTCGTAAACCGATCCTCCTTCTGCTTTATCGACCCTAAGGGTCCAAGGGATCCGATGATCAGATTCTTGGGTTTCCGATAGTAAGGTTTAGGGGTTAGGGTTTAGGGTTTAGGGTTTCCGATAGTAGTTATGTGGATTCGTATTTGGGAGAGTGTATGAAAATTAAGTGCTTGGGTTCCAAAGAGTAAGCCCTGAACCCTGGATCCTTAGGGAGGCCATGGGCTCCGCACCGCGAAATCCGAACCACATTTCCAGCACCCAAAAGAGCCAGGGCCCTTGCTAGCACCCGGTAGAAACCTTGTGGAAGACTTGCGGGCCCTGGGGTTTTTAGGGTTTAATTGTTTAGGGTTTCGGTTTTTAAGGCTTAGGGTAAGTATGGGCCCTCCAACCAGCGACCCCTGACCGCTGTGAATACTCGTTCCCGTGTTTGTACCCTGACTAACATCGAAGACTACGAAATGCATTCATTGAGAGTCCTAACAGCAGACATGAACATCGAACCTTTTAACACCAACACCATCTATGAAGCGTAACCTCAGGCTTTATTCACCCTGAATATACGGGTCCGAGTACCTGATACTCATAGATTGCTCTAAACAACAAGATCCAACCGGACCCTAAATCGCAAGCCGGAACCGATACCGCTGAACCCGAGCTCGAAATTCGTAAAGTCAAAGTCGTGCAGGCAGCGATAGTACTGCCGCTTTGGCTCCCAGCAAGGACTGCACAGGGTTCACTATTTAGAGTTGAGTTTTGAGTTGTGAGAGAGAGAAATACAGAGAGAGAGAGAGGGAGCGAGAGAGAAAGAGAGAGAGAGAGAGCGAGCGAGCGAGAGAAAGAGAAAGAGATTGAGAGAGAGAGAGTGAGAGAGAGAGAGAGAGCGAGCGAGACAGAGAGAGCGACAGAGAGCAGGGAGAGTGTGAAAGAGAGAGGGAGGATTTGGATTTCAGGGTTTAAGACGAAGGAGGTTTGCAATTTTGGAGTTGAGGCTCAAGCAGCCACAGTTTTGAGTTCAATGGTCTAGCCCCAAAACGCCCAGTGACCTACCCTTTTAAGGACTTATATAAGGAAGTCATACTAAGGGACCCTGAAAAGGGAGTTGTCTCAGGGTCCAGGAGGTGCTTTTCTAAGCCTTTTTAGTTTGGAAAGCGCGCATAGAGAACCTGAGACTACGAAACCACCCGTGCCCACCTTGCGCTTGCTGAAGCTTCCTGCTTATGTATCGCTAGCCCGAAGCTCTGATCTGGGTCTTGGAGGACTGGATCGAGGACGAGACGCTGAAGTTGCCGCTTCCCGACGCCCTGCTTCTGGATATTGTGGGACTCGAATTGGACTGAGCTCGTTTAGGGTTTAGGGTCCTTGATGAAGCAGCTTTTCGTGGCTCGTCGGCAAGCGTAATCTACAACAGCCGCTGCAGCAAACGCCAAACCGGAACACTCCCAAAGGGTCCAAGTACTAGTATAGTATCTACCTTGGGGGCCCAAATACTTACAAAGTACCTGCTATATTGGTATTTGGACCCTTTGGGAATTGGAGTGTTTGCTTTTATCGGGGCAACTTGTGGGATCTCTAGAGGATCCCTTGAAATATTAGCCCTTTTCTAATTATATACATGCCCAGGGCCAGTGCAGCAGCAACTGTCCTAGAATGGGCTTTCATGCACTGTATATCACTGGGCGTACTACCCGGAACCCTTAGACCTTATATAAGACCCTAAACCTGTTTGGGGGACACATATCTCTTCCGAGGTTCTGAAGGAGATTGGGGTTTAGGGCGGTTTAGAGTTTAAGGTTTAGGGTTTAGGCCGGTTTAGAGTCCAGGGTTTTGGGAAGGTCAGCAAGCTGCGGAAATGGCAGCGGAAGCCAGTGTCAGAAATTACTGATTCCGGAACCTCCAAGAGTCATGATTCGCATTTATGTCAAAGACTCCTGTCTGGATGCCATGCTGTCATGAGCTCTGTACGTTTTCAAAGCGACTCAACAATAACAAGGTTAAAAGCACCGTCTTTGCGATGTTCATGAGAAGCAGAAATGAGACTAAGGGGGTCCAGGGCCTAGGATTCACCCCAACGCCGCCCGAAAGCTCTGCAGAGCCCACATGATGAAATTCTGGGTTTCTGCCGGCGGAGCTGAGGAGAGCAACAGCGATTCAGAAATGATGAAGGACTGGCACGACGAGGCCGCGTTTAGGGCTCCAGGGTTTCGGGGCCTAAGGCTATTTAGGATCTTTGCGATTCTTTTGGTCGGTCGTAAGTTGGCACTATTGGGGATATGTGTGACAAGGTTTGCTGCTTCAGGATTGGCGTTAGGACGTCAGGTCCGCGGTCCAAGCCGCTCAAGCATAGGTCCTAGCCTCGAGAGTGCGACGGTCTTTCCCTCTCTGAACTAAGGATGCTGTGCGGTGACGGGTTCAGGTCGCAATAGCTCTTAGTAGGGGCAGCAGTGACAGCAATGTTGCTCTACGACCGTCATCGTTGAGAGCCCAAGGCCAGGCCCATGGGTTTGCATCGCAGGCCCCATTACCCGGTTAAGGGTTCAGGCAGTAGCAAGACCCTTGTGGAAGGCGTGTAGACCCCCTTTATAGTTCCTACAGTTTATAGCCCTTGAAGGACCCTTTATTGAAGAGTCCTTACAGAAGCTGTATGAGTCGACAAATTGAACTGCAAGGAGCTCATGAAACCCGAAGAAGGGAGAGTCATCGAGCATGCGATCTACACGCCCGACGGCAGCCCTGCTTCCTGCCCAGAAAAGATTTCGGGTGCGGGTGTTTAGGTTCGGGGTGTTAGGGTGTAGTGTAGGGCTGGAGCCTGAACTCTAAACCCCAGAGCTCAATGCAGTCGAGAAGTTGAGGAGATGAAGCTATAGCATCTGCCTGTGAAAACTTATAAACATCTGTAGAGTCGCAAAAGTTCCGGAACCCCTCCACTTGACAGGCCTAAACCTTGAACCTAAAGTCGAATGGAAGTTGATAGTAAGGGCATGTATGCAGGTCGTAGCGGTTGCAATAGGACTTTGGAGTATGGTGTGTATGTTTGGTGTGTATGTTTGTGTGTGTATATGTATATTTTTATAAATATACACATTGTTGTATACAGGTACCATAAGGGGGCATCCACTTTTGAGTTTGTTTGACCCCCCAGACTTTAGGACAGAAATGGGAAGTTTCCGGTTTGAGTCTGGTAGTTTCGGGTTGGACACGGCATGCTGCTGGGCGCCCTTAAGGATGTAGACGAAGAAATCATAAGAAGGAGCCTGAAACGTTAGATTGTCTAGGGCTAGGTAAACCCTAAACCAAGGTTCACAGATTTGCACCTGCGACCTGCATGCAAAGAGGGAGGAGGGGGATGTAAGGCAGGGGTTTGAGTTTAGGTTAGCAATCCGAGTTTAGCATCTAAAATTGGGAGCTTAGAAATGTGTAATGTGTGAAGGTATGTATGTATAGGTCAGCATGTCTAGAAAACTGTTTGTATCTTTATACACCTGCATGTACTTGCACTTACCTGTATACGTATGTCTACACATGTATGTATATGTATATACATATGTATATATATATGTATATAAATATACTTAATGTGTCCACACACACATATATAGAGAGAGATGCAAGATGCACACCGAAACGTCGAGGTATACCATAAAGGGTTGAAGCAGTGCGACTCAACGGAAAAAGTGCCCTTGACTCTTGACAGCGACATCATCTTAATAAGTTTGAGTACACGGTTCGGGGCACAGGGTTCGGATGTAGAGGTTTGGTTCTTTTCGCTTCAGAGTTCAAGATAGCAACAGTTCTCGTGCTGCTCGGGTAGTCGAGTTTCGGGCTGTTCCCTTTCCCCGCAGCCACCCCTAAAACCCCTAAACCCTTAACCCTAAGCCCTGAAGTTGATTTCCAAGTTAAACAAGAGACGCTAACCTCATTCCTCCGCTTTTTAAGTTTGATTGAGTTCTGAAACCAGCTCTATCCCTCAGCTTTACATGAAACTTCTTGGGGTTAGGAAGTGAGGCTCAATAGGGCTTACCTGTGGCCCAAAAAACCTACCTTTTCAAGGAACTATATATAGAAACCATAACAAGGAACCCTAAAAAAGGTAGGTCTTTTCGGCTGCAGGTAGGGTTGAGGGATGCTGAAAAGAGGCCGTAGGGGGTTTTCGGAGTGAGGGCCTCGCCTGTCTTTCGTCCACGGAGGACAAGGTTTAGGAAGTTTAGAGGTTAGGGTGTAAGTTTAGAGTTTCTGGTTTAGGAAGTTTAGGGTTTAAGGTTTAGGTTTAGTTTCCTGGTTTAGGAAGTCTAGGGCTTCTGGCTACCTGCAAAGACCGTCCGCCGAGACGACGGGTTCATACACTTTTGGGAAGCTCGACACGTATTAAACCCTAGAGCCCCAACCCCTGAAACCCTAAACAGTTGAGGCTGGATTGTCCGAGTGTGAGCGCCGAAACAGTAGAGGTGGCATATCCCAAGTGAGCGGAAGCAGAGTAACCGACCTTGGGACCTGAAATGAAGCCGGAAAACCTCTCGACGCACCCCGTGACCGCCTTAGGGTTTAGGGTATACGGGTTCATAGGGGTTTAGGGTATAAGGTGTAAAAGGGTTTAAGGGTTCAGGGGGTAGAGTTTAGGGCATCCTTTTAGGTTCTGGAGCCGAAGGATTCTGAAGCATGGACTCTAAGGTGGGCCTCTTGGTAACTCCAATGCAGCTACCACAACTCTTCCAAGCCACCGGCGTGCAGCTTCTTGGATGGATAGGGCTCGCGGTGATGTCCGCCTTTTTTGAATAAGCAGTTGGAGATATGTGAATATGAGCCGAGACTAGAACTGGGCTGAGGGTCTTACATCATGCAGGGCTGACTTCCTTATTATACATATACATATGCATATACATTAAATATGCATTTACATATACATATACATATACAGTTTAATATACCCCAGCACCCTATTCTAAGTGTTCAGGCCCGTATGCTGGTTTTACTACATGTGGCAGAGTCACGGGGGGCTGCTCGCAGATGCCTCGACGGCTTGGTAAGATGATTCACAACGAAAGACCCATACGGTTGATGATATAAATCCTGCATTACCTTCATGACCCTAGACTCTGAGAATCATGGTATATTCCTGATTATGGGTAATGCAAGATTTATATCATGAACCATAGTTTCAGTTTCAACATAGGAATGTACTATATATCAGGCGTGAGACCTCGAGCCTCAGTGATGACTCTCATTAATCATTGAACCACTTCATCGATGAGGGTTTAGAGATCAGGAGATAGGGGTTGCTTGTTGACGGCATTTAGACTCTCAGCTGCTGGGCCCCTCGACTTTAAGCTATACTGAGGCTGCCAAACGGGCAGGTGCAGGGTGCGATGTTGCTTCCTGTCCCCGGTGCAGGCCCGGTTTGAAGTTGCCGATGCTTGCAAGACTATGTGGGAGTTTCCGAAAATTAGGGGTACCTTATTTGGGGGTCCTTATAATAAGGATCCTACTATTTAGGGTACTATATTAGGGTCCCCTATTTTCGGAAACTCCCATGTACGTAAATGTACGTAAGCACCAGGCCCCCAACCACAGCCTCCAAGCCTTCAGCGCTACGCTCTGGTTTAGGGTTTAGGGTTTTAGAGTTTTAGGGTTTTAGGGTTTAGGGTTTAGGGTTGGAGGAGGACAAGTTCGACATTAAGAAATGATAGCTTAATCAATATCCTTCCTCCCACAGGCCAGCCCCAAATTCTTCCGGCAGTGCCATACTGCATGGGGACAGCTGCTTGTCATCAAGTTGTATTTTGTTATGTTAGATCACGCCATATTATACTACATTGTTGCACTTTTTAGTAGTATGCTGTAGTGTATGATATTTTTCTTAAACTTATAGTAATATTGGAAGATGCGCTTTCAAAATTATGGTCCCTTTTTTGGGTCCTTATTATACTACGGCACCTAGTATTTAGGGTCCCCAAAAGGGGCCCTAATTTTGACAACTACCCAGAAAGATCTAAGGCCCGATCACCACAGCGCAAACCCCAGGGCTTCCCAGCCTCTTCTGGGCCCCTGAAACTCCCCCAAACCCCAAACCCTAAAGCCCTAAACCCCAAACCCGAAAGCCCTAAGCCCTAACCCCAACCCTTAAGCCGGGCTCCTGGTTTTGGGCTTAAGGTTTAGGATTTTTGGGGTTTAGGGTTTAGGGGTTAGGCTTCAGGATGTAGGGTTTGCGAAAAAAGAAAATTCTCCCATACCGAAAACCCTCAGCAATTCCAGCTTTCAGCCTTGAGTCGGTTCAGGAGCGACGTTGCCTATTCCGTTGCCCTCTGCTCTGGCTATTCCGGTAGCCCAGCAGACCTGCCTTTGTTAGGGTTCCTCATTCTTGTTTCTATATATAGTTCCTGAAAAAGTATGTCTGTGGGGCCACAGGTAGCCGCCATTGGAATATCTTTGTACGTAAGTCCCTAGGGCTCCAGTTACCTAAATATTCGGCTCCTGGGTTACATAGTTTGTGGTTTGTACCCTCCTATATAAGCAACTGGAGCCCTAGGGAGTTTGAGTAACCAAGTTTTGGACTAGTCCGACTAATCCAGTACCCATAGGCCCCAAAGTAGCTCCTTTTTGGGAATACCTTATAGAATTCTAAATATGAACCCCAAAAATGAACTACTTTGGTGCCTATGGGTAAGCAAACAAGCATGGCAGCAACACCGTAACTACAGCGGAGACTATTGGTAAAGCGTTCCATGCATGACCCAAGGTGATTCCTGCCCCTCGTGTCCAAGACGCTCCTTGCATGTCGATCGCACAGGTTCCTTGGTTGTTGGGATAAGCCTACCTATAGTCTCCATTGCAGTTGCGTTCTGGTGTGTTACCGTATGGAATGCTAAGTATAAAACGGCAACACAACTAAAGCAATGGAGACTATGGGTAGACCATAAACCCAAAGCTGCACCTTGGTGTCGGTGTGTGTCGTCCTACCTTCAGCACTGGATGTTGAGGGATGATGCACGCAGCAACTTGGGGAGCATTAGGGTAGCTCTCTCCTTAGATAGTGAACGGGGGAACTTTAAATGTTTTGGCTTTATATACTAGCTCTATCTTAGATTTTTTGAACTTTTTGGGGCCCGGCTGTTGAAGAAGAGAATCTAAAATAGTGCCCCTTTTCGGGCCCTAATTTAGAGAAGCATCCATTGCTTGGCAGACTTCTCTGGTGTTTTTTGCTGATATCCTGCACTTGTTGGCTCGATCTCTATGTTTACGAAGTTGGCTCAGAACACTAAGCCCTAGGCCCTGAACCCAGCGCAGCAGTCAAGAGTCTAGGGGTTTGGGGGACTTCGAAAGGGACTTCATTGGGAACACGCTTGTGTTGAATACATCCCGAGCCTCCTAGTCGACGTAGTCACTAATGCAACCCTAAGCCCTAACTATCATGATTGTCCTCGTGTTATGGCCATGGTTACAACAATTCCAAGCATCACTCTAGCTGGGCTTTGAGTATACTGAGTTTCGTGTAGCTGTATCTGCGAATAGTTGATACCGGCCAGCATCATTCACTTTGATTTTGGGTTTCAGTTCCACTTTATACTTGGAGTTAAGGCATGAACCAGAAGTTTGGACTGCCCACTGTATGCTGCGAAGTCGAAGTATTCCAGCCCCCAAGGATTGAAGTCTAATTACCAAAGCTATTAATATTGTTGATGGCTCTAAGGCCTCTACTAGTTTGGAGTCCTAGGGTACAGGCTCTGGGGAAGTTGAGCCCCAAAGCCGTAAATGCCTAAAAGTTGAACCCTTACGGGAAGGAAGGTTGGGTTTTCCATATCCTAAACCTATCCCAAAATGACAACTCCGAGCCGACCCCTCAGCAGCAGATCCCAGCAAAGGTTGCGGAGCCGGTCCCAGAGGAGGAAGTGATTCTATCCGTATTCAGGGCCTTAGGGCCTTTTGGGTTTAGGGTTCAAGGGGCCTCGTAAGCTCCTAAACCCTAAACCGACTACAACACTTGTGGAAGTAGCAGAAACGAATAGCGGTAGTGCCGGGAACATCTGAACAGTATCACTGCAGATGGCAAAAGTATGTAGAGTACCAAGGCAGGGCTTTCGGATGTCATCCGGGTGGCTACAGGGGTTTACGGCTGAAAATGTAAGGTCTCATACTAGGTACTATAGGATATCAGAGTTCAGGGATGCAGCGTGTAGGCTTCTAGGAGCATCAAGTTTGGCTACTGCATCCTGTTTATGGTTTGATGTTTGACGCTTAGGACTTAGAGATGCTCCGCCTGTGATGAGCATCTATGCATCTGTGGTCAGGATCCCATAAAAAAACTAACCCAAAGGCTCCATGTACCTTTATAGTAGATACTTAAGCCTTAAAGGGGTCCCTAGGTAGGTACTTTAAGGCCTAAGTATCTACTATATGGGTACATGGAGCCTTTGGGTAACATGGACGACTCATAAAGGACGTCCCGCTGAGGGTTTAGGTAAAGCGTTGGGAGCACAGTTTACTTCGGCGTTGTTTGCCAGAGTCTAGGCACACCTCATCCCCAAACCCAGAACCCTAAAGCCTAAACCTAGATTGTCCGAGTGCGAGCTTCGAAATCCGAAACCTGGCGTAAGGGCACAAGCCATGGACGCCGGAGCAGAGACGGATGAGGATTTTGAGGCCCTCACGCTGAGAGGGCGGCCCAGTGCCAGGGCCTGAAACGCAGGAGCTTTAGAGACTTCAAGAAGTCCAGGCAGAGACCTATGAGGCGGACCACGAATCATCTTAAGCTTTAAGCAGACGATAACATTATCGCTTTGGAGCCGGGCGCAGGGCCACCATAGTGAAGCTGCCGCTAGTAACTCCGCCTCCTATAGAAAAGGAGGGAGGTGGTAGCCTAGCTTCCGGCCTCAGACCGCCGCAGCACACCTTGGAGACTGGAAGTGCGGCCCCCAGCAAGAAGGCGTCCTCCTCGTGGCAAGGGCCTGGTCCCGCGCCTCAGCCGCCAAAGCCCTAAACCCTAAACCCAAACCATCCCAAACCCTAAAACCCGTAAACGTCCCCGAAACCTCCAGAGCACCTGAACCCCTACAGCCCCAAAGCCCTTAAACACAGACAAAACATGCAAAAACCCGAAGCGCCGAGCCTCAGAATAACCTAAGCCCTGACTCCTCCAAGCCGTGGCTCATTTGAGGGCCCGAAACAACCTAAACCCTGACCTACTCTAATTGCCCCTATCTTAAGGCCCCAAAGCCCCCCAAAGGGAACGGAACATCCGCATCATAATGCCCTCAACGTGAAGTAGAGGCAATCCCACCAACATCATCCTTAATCCATGTGCCACCTTTCTGGGGTTCACTATACTATGGCTAAACCCTAAACCCCTAAACCCCTAAACCCCTAAACCCTGAACCCCAAACCCTAAACCCTAAACCCAAACCCCTAAAACCCCTAAACCCTATGAACCCTATAAGCCCTATAAACCCCGAAGAAATCTGAGTGCTCCAAAGCCCCAGAGAGGAGCCGACTCCACTGTTCGCGAAGGTGGCAGAGGAGGACAGCGAGGCCTTCTTCTGCTTGATTAGACTGTAGGATTTTATTTACTTTTGTTCATGTAAAGCCCAAGAGAATATTATTACGGTTCTAAGGGGGGTATAGTAGAGGCCTGAAAAGCCCTGCACAATGCTTCTGGATTTGGAGTTGTTCATGGTTTAGGGCTAGATTTGTTTTGGGGGTAAGGTCGTTTAAGGTCTAGAGTTGCGTAGGGTGTTGCATAGTGCGCTTTCACCGAACGTTTTGGGGGTCTATCAGATTTTCTATCAAGATGCCTATATGGCTGAAACTGATTCTGTAGAAAAGCGTAGGGTTTGGTGTGTTCTGACTAGGGTTCAAGGTCAAGGGTGTTGGTGTTTGTCGCTGCAGTTTCCGTAGAGCTCCAAGGCCTCCAGTGGTGAGTTTCGTTCCTAGGGTATTTAAGGGGTTCAGGGTTGAGGAACGTGGGGGGGGGGGGGGGGGNGTGGGGGGGGGGGGACGCGAGTTTTGAAGGGCGTGAAGGAACTAAGGTTTAGGGAAGTTCTAGGGCTTAGGGCTTATAGGGTCTAGTGCTTGGGATTTCGGGTTTGAGGTCTTTCAGACACGGAAAACAACACGTCATTGCTTTTCAGAGTCCCTCGATCCACCGGAGCAGATTCCAGTGGTTGCAGACCAAGTCACCATCCAACGGCCTGAATGTTGAAGTTTTTTGAAATACAAGCATTGCTTAGAGCTTCCGGCTTAAAACAAATTTAATATAGCTCTAGTGTAATGAACCACAGAATATCCTGTTTGAGGTGGATCTTTTTCTTGAAGGGATGCTCAAAATGCATGCGGCTTAGGCCTGTGGGGCGGCTAGTCAACTCGCGCCAGACAGCCACATTGTAGCAACCCATTGTAATTGGTAAGTGCCTCCGAGGGACCGATCAACCGAATGCTCTAGAGCCTTAGATGAGAGTTTCCGAAAATTCGGGGTACCTTATTTGGGGGTCCTTATGATAAGGATCCTACTATATAGGGTACTATATTAGGGCCCCCTATTTTCGGAAACTCCCGTATTGGCCTAAGACCCTGCGACTTGCCAGGGTGCCAAGGCCTCAGTCTGTAGCGGCACACATCTACGAAACTGCGGGAGCAGTTGGTGTAGGCTCTTCGTGCAATTCGTGCAGACGTTTGCTGGCATTTTGAGACCAAGCTGCGGAGTAGGTGTGCCCCGTCATCATGCGCCGTTGCTGCAGCTGACATGGGAACATCGTCTTCCAGAGCCAACTTTCTACGAAATCGAGTAGAGTCCCGGCGATTCGTTCGCTTCGGCAGGGAGAGTGGCCAAGTTACTGGGATTGACGAGTTCGAGGTTGCATCGGCTCTCTTTGCGGGAGATACTGGGCTCTTGTTAAGGAATTTAACTTAAGTTACCATAGATTAGGAATCTATAATAAATACTATGGTTTCCATATTATGGCAGCTTATATGAAATCCCTTAAGAAGAACCCAGGAGAGAGATGCCCTGAGCCAGCTGACAGAAGGTCGGCACCTCTTCAACCTTTGTTTGAGGTTCGGCCTGGATAGCACGGCCCTTGCGCTGCTTGAGCACGGGGTCAAGGGATGCCGCCTTGAATCTTGGCGTTCTTCTGGTTGCCTCTTAGGACTCTAATTTTGGGGGTTTCTATATGAACCATAATAAGGAGGCTAAAAGTTTAACTTTTTTTGGAGGGGTTCAGAAGTCAGCCAAGGAATGGGATGACCTGAAGGGCCTTTCAAGTGTACCGTGGACGTACAGATCCTGGATAGGCTGCAGGTGTCCATGTGGAAGCTGGCAAAGCTGCAGCGCCTGTTCTTGGGGCTTCCCTCTAGAGACTTCGCCATTGACTGTGCAACCTTTCAGGTTCTTCGAGATCTGTTGGCCTATGAGCTGCTGCCCTGGAAGCCCAGTCGTCCATGTCACGGCTAACCCCATGGTCACAAACCTACTCTTTTAAACTGGGCTTCTGGGCTGGACAATAGGCTCCCAAAAGTCGCTTGGTCTTAGCAGAGACCTGGAGCCATCTCTACCCCTTCCCCCGCTTCCGAAGAAGAGTAACTCTTAGTACCTTGGGGAAATAACCCTAAACCCGAAACCCTGAAGCCGAGAAAAGGACAATGATGTGTGGATGCCAGATTGGGACGCAGACCTCAACGAGGCCTCGCTCACAGCTTCAGATCTGGCAGACCTTCCTTTGCCACTTGGTCTCTGAAACCCAGTTTCGGGCCCGTATTTGTTCATGACTATTTCGAAGAGCAATAATGGTGTTGATAATATTCCTGAGGGCTCCTTAACAGAATTCTGCTCTGATCTACACCCAAACCCTAGTATAAGTGTTCAGGCCCCTGTGATCTGTGCATGTTGCTTTGTTGTCGGGTTTGGTTACAACCTCTGCTGCCTCGAATTGAATAAGCCGCAAACTGATACTGAGACAAATTGATGGCTTCTCCTTCTTCTTACCTTCGGTTAGTAGGGAATGGAGGAATGGGGTACAATGATAACTACTATTACTACCATTCTTCCATTCCCTACTAACCAAAGGTAGGTCTTTCAGGACCGAAGCCTTGTTCAATGCCATTCGCTCTGACACTTCCCTGCCGGGTCTGGAGGTGGGGAATCAATCGTAACCCCTCTAAATGAACCCCAAAAGTATGTAGAATAATAGCCCTTTATAGGATTTGGGCCATTATTTTACCTACTTTTGTAGTTTAGGTAAACCCTCAACCGCACACCCTGAACCCTAAAACCCCAATTCAGCCTCAAACTAAATACCAAACCGCACACAAGAATCAATCAGCTGCAAAAAGGGTTTAGGGTTTATAGGGTTTTAGGGTTTTAGGGTTTAGGGTTTAGGGTTTTAGGGTTTAGGGTTTAGGGTCTAAGCCTCTCAGCCCAAAACCTAGGCGTTCGGATTCATGCTGTGCAGGTCTCCAACGAAGCCATGGCCCGCTTGTTAGATGTGGCGGTGCTTCTGGGAGATAAGGATGCGTGTTTGGGAGTTGAGGGCGTGGTAGGGTTCAATGTTTCGGGCTTTCAGGGCTTTGCGCTTTGGGGCCCGATTCACTGTATGGTGGCTTACTTTTCCTCCTATGCAAACCTCCTATGCAAACCCCACCGTGCCCATTTCATTCTCGGAAACCTACGGTAGTTGCGTTCTTAGGGCAGGATTTAAGATTTGGTATGTCGCCGGTCATCTTTTAGCTTCAAGGGGCTACCCTAAACCCTAAACCTAAGGGAGTCGGCATAGGACCTCGCTTTGCGCTGTGCCGATCGCTGTCCCTGGAAGCTGTTGAGACGATGGAAAGTACAGGACCGACCCAGACGACACCGCTCTGGGATTAGACCTTCCCAAGCTTCTCTCATATTCATAGCATTGATAGTAAGTGAATGATATCTCTGGTAATATTCATGACTCATACTACTGATAATATGAATAGCATGAATACGTAGTAACGTAGTAGTAGCAATATTACTTGGTAATACTAAATACACGCGCTCCAGAGCCGAGGCTCTAGCTGAGCCTACATGGTGGTGCCGCAAAACTAGGATACGAGCTCCGAGTAAGAGGTCCCGAAATGAATTTAGTGTTTAGGGTTGAGGGCTTAAACTTCCAGTCCCAAACCGGATACAGGAGCTACTCTACTGGGACGTCAATGGAGTTGAAGTCATTGCGCCGAGAGTCCTGGATGCAGCTCTGGCTGTCGGCATGTCTCTTTTCCACTTGCATGCTCCCATTGCAATGGGCGGTGCCTCGGTGATGTTTGCAAACTTTGACTTTTCGGCACCCTTACCCTCAGCATTTGACTGCATGAACTATATAGTTTGGTCATCTCATTTCATCAGGTATGCTGTATTGTGTTACCTGGTATTTCAGTATGCGAAACCATACCATCGCAAAACCTTACATCATCTTATATTCTGTTATATCAGATTGCAGTATGTTGCCGTATGCAAGGTTATACTGTGTTCTAGTATGTAATATACTACTAATATGACAATATGTTGTTCCAGATTGTGTTATGTTGCAACACAATGTTCGTATGTATGTATGTATGTATGTATGTATGTATGCAGTATTTCCCAGCCCCCCCCAACGCAACTGGGTCTGTCAATGCAGAGGACGTGAGGAGCCCGAACCATGTGAGGGGAAATGAACAGTAAACGGGTGAATTAGTGAAACTGTGAAGTGGTGAAACGGCCTAATGTAGGAACCTGATTATGAAACCCTGGCCCTATAACCCAAACAGTAGGATTCATATAAGGAGCCTTAATAAAGGCCCAAGGTTTCTTAATCAGGTTCCTACATGAACCATGACCATTGGGTGGACTTTTTAGGTGAAATGCTGAATTTGGTGTATTGATGAGGGGTCCTAAACATGTCGGGGCAACGAGCTGTAAAATGATGAACAGGTGACCTGGTTTGGGTTTTGCAAGCAGCCGGATCATGCCGGAGGGGATGCAAGAGTACGCGCGTGTATGTGTTGACAGATGGATCGATATGTAGTAGGGTCTTTTTTCCCACTGCAGCCTTACAACATCAGTCCTTCGAACCATAAGAACCAGGTCTGTACGCTTCGTACTGGTCCTATGCCATGTCATATGGGAGCTTGATGAGAGATCGCGGAATATCTCTTCGTGAGGCCATGGTACTCTCAGGCGACCAGAAGATCTTGGAGCAACTCAGCTACGAGCCCGAGGAGGCTCCGAGGACTCGACACGCAGACGCTCTACTTCCGCTAGGGTGGCTTATGGAAGCTGAGGTGAACGGGCGGCGCAAGGTGTCGTCGACTCGATTAGAGTTGGTGAGGTCGTCCGGGCTAGGATATGGCAGATGCCTCGGCGGCAGGGTGCGTGCACAACCCTTTTGGATGGAGACGACACATGCCGACACCAGGGCAAGATTCACACTCGAAGGTTGCACCATGCTTGATTTGTGCATTTACGGTGGTCAAACTCGATGTGCAGGGCTCGGAGCAGGCATGGGAGCGAGCTTGGGCGATCTTTCTCGGATCTTCCTGGAACCGGACTGTATCGACCTGAGAGTGTGGTTGGCCCATGGGGCTATGGATGCCGCTTGTCGTGTGGGAGCAGCACCCCTAGCACAGCGCAGGGCTGCTGCCGCGCAGGCACTGGGAAAGGCTTTGAAGGCATCCATGCATCAGGCTTCTCAGAGGATGGGTCTGGGTCTTGAGCAAGCCTTGGGTGCCTGGGCGAATGGCAAGAAGGTGCCACATTTCCTGGCTAGCAAAATCCTTACTTTTGCCTCTGAGCGTCCCGCAATTGCAGACCAGCTACAAGCAGTTGCATGTGAGTTGGGTTTGCAGTGGGATGCTTCCCAGGCCATACCACAAGTCCTTGATCGATCTGAGGTTGTGCAGCCAACTGCTTAAAAGACCCCATGTTCTGACAGTACGGACTGGCAGTTGGAATCCACGCCTATGTCTGGCCAGGTAGTTATCGCGTATCGTTCCAGAAGGAGCATCAACTAAAGCAGCGGACAGACGCGAGATTGCAACGGTGTAAAACATGCAGTCAGATCGCTTGTTGTACCGTGCGTTTATTGGCTTATTTCCCAACGTATGAAGCACAGGGTCTCTGGCAGATTTCTGTGACATCCGTGATGCAAAAAACCCCAAATCCATCCCCCAAAGGAAAGGGGACCCCAACCCCAGGTCTTCATCCCCCAAAAGTGGCACTTCAAACGCGAGTATCCTGCCTGTTTCGGGAGCCTGACCCTAAACCCTAAACCCCAGAGACACCTAACTTGAACTGAAGTATCGTGTTTCAAGAGCCCGGAACCTCAAGCCAGGGTCCTCTCAAGCCGTAACCGCCTCTTGTTCGGTTTCCTTCAAAGAGCTGAACGCGACGCCCTTGATGTTATAGGGTTTAGGGGTTTAGGGTTTTGGGTTGATATATAGGGTTATTATCGGGATAACCTTAGGGTTTGGGGTTTTATAGGGTTACAAGGTGGGAAGCCAAGTGAAGGCCCAGCTGAGGATACCATAGGGGCCCTTAATAATTACCAACACTATTTTTTGGGGGGTTCTTTTGTATATAGTACAATATGTAACCCAAAACCGTATTGAAATTATTAAGGCCCCTCTAACCCTAAACCCTAAACTCTAAACCGTACCCTAAACTCTTCTAGTAGCCCTTATACGAGCCCTTTAAAGAGGAGCCTCCGAGTACTCCCTGGGGCTTCGAGGGTGGAGTCGGCCGCTGGGCGGACCACGCAGAGGAGTCTTCGGGCAATTCGGAGGCGAGGCTTCTCTTTGCAGGGGCTTGATGATCCTGTTTTTTTTCTGGTGGGCTCTTAGGACTTTAACTTTTGGGGTTTCTGTATCAACTATATTAAGGAGGCTAAAAGTTTGACTTTTGGGAGGGGTTCAGAAGTCCGCCAGGTTTGTCAGGGTTGGGGGGCCTCGGGGTTCAGGATTTTTGAAATGTTTTGGCGGTTTAGCCCTAAACCCTAAAGCCTAGGGTTTTGGGGCTTCAGGATTTGAGGGTTTGGGACTCCAGGGGTTCAGGGCTTCAGAGTGGTGTATTCATGCCTAAGGGAAATAAGGTGAGGAGTGTAACTCAAGAGTCTGTTTTGTCAGGTGGAGGTTACGATTTAAAGGGTTCAGGGTTTAGGCTTTGGAGCCGTGCAGGTTTATTCCGATACTCTGTGCCCGGAGAAACGGTACCATGTCCACAGCAAAGTGGGGGATGGACAAATTGCTTCAATGGCTGTATAGCTCTTCGCAGGATTCTCTTCTTGCGGCTTTGGGCTAACTTGGATACTCAGGCTATACTTGAAGTTACAACGAGGAGTGAGCCTACCATCCATACGGCTAGAACTCCCAACTCTGAGTTCCTACATCCTACATCCCAAGGCCCCTACCTGTAGCCCAAAAGCCTACAAACGAAGATGTTCCTTTTCCTCACAGCCTTGTGCAACATCGGAGGAAGCAAGTTGTTTTTAAATGTTGTTTTAAGTTTTGGTTGCCGGTATACCCCTATGGGAGTTTCCGAAAATAGGGGACCCTAATATAGTACCCTAAATAGTAGGACCCTTATCATAAAGGACCCTCTAAACAGCATTTTCGGAAAACCTCCACCCCTACTGTTGATTTAAATACCTTAAGGGCCCCAACCTATGGAAATATGGGTACATTCCTTATTATGGATAATGCAGGATTTATATCATCAACCCCTTACAGAGCCCTTTAAAGAAAGCCTTATAGTACCCTTATAGTCTCCCTTCAAAGGAGCCCTAAGGTACCCCTATTTTCGGAAACCCTCCTATGGCACAAAGCTCCGCGAAGCTTCTCTGGAGACCCCCAGAGGTCGCTAAGCAGTCGGCGATCCTCACATTCCCTAAGGGCCGATGTGCCCAAATAGTATACAGGGACTATAGGGTTCCCTTAAGGCTTCCTTTAAAGGGCTCTATAAGGGTTCTGTGGGGTTTAGGGTATATAAGGGTCCATGTACCAAATAGTATATACTTTGGCCCCAACGTGCCTTCATAGGGACTACTTTATAAGGCCAATGTATATAGCACATGGACCCTTAAGGATTTTCAATGCCTGAATTACTTGAGTTGCAGGTGGTGGCTGTATGTTCCAGCTAGGGTGTTTGAGTTTGATGGTTTGAACGGCTCCACTATACCTGACCTAAACCCTGAACCCTATATGCCCTAAACCTCAAACCCTAAGCCGTCAGAGATTTCAGAAGCCGGCCGTCGGCCGTCCCAAACCAGTGAACCCAAACATCTAATCTCGTAGCTCGGTTCGAACCCGTGCAACCTTGGAACGAAAATCAGCAAACCTGTGCTTTGGGATTGAGTGCCTGAGGTCTGCATATGCGTCTCGTTGTACGCACTTGGCATTCTATCATTACCCGGCGATGCAGGCATAGTTCGGGAAGCAAACAACACATCAAGGCCCAAAGCCCTCAACCGCAACCTGAAACACCCCCCCCCGGGTGATTCCGCCGATCAAGAGCAAGAGTAAATACTCAACGGCAGCGACCCTCCCCTGTGTAGGCCGAGGGCCCGACAAGACAAGCAGCCTGCGCTTCTCCGGACCTACCGACGGAGGTTCGCCCTCTGGGAGACCCTTAACCCCTAAAGCCTGAACCCTGTATGCATGTATGTATGTATGTATGTGGTGTGTGTATGTATGTATGTATGTATCTATAATCTATCGACATATGGACTTCTGTATGTATGTTTGTTTGTCTGTCTGTCTGTCTGTCTGTATGTATGTATGTTGAATGTATCATGTACAATGTTTAATGTGTAACCGAGAGAAAGTGCACGCGAGAGAGAGAGAGAGACAGACAGAGAGAGACGGAGAGTGCATTGCACAGCGAAAAGAATGCGATTGATCAATTCCTGAGCCCTATAAACCCGCAACCCGCCATTGTAGGCTCTAAATCATATTCTTATACATATATTTTATATATACACACATAAACAACTAGATAAATGAATATATATATATATGTATATAGATAGATAGATAGATCTATTCCCGAAAACAGCAACGAGATCACAGGACCACGACAGGCAGCTCTCGGCCTGTAGCCGTGAGCCAGCCAGGGCTCCCTTGCAGGACGCTTTACGGTTTGGGCTTGAGGCCTTTTGGGGTTTAGGGGGGTTTAAGGTTTGGGGTTTAGGGGGGTTTAAGGTTTGGGGTTCAGGGGGCTTTAAGGTTTGGGATTTAGGGGGTTTAGGGTTAGGGTTTGGGGTTTGGGGGAGTGCGATGTGCTGCTTCCAACTTGTCCGGGCGAGCTCCAATCAAGCCTGTGTAAAGAGGGCCTCGGGCGTGAAGTAGATACTATGTTTGTATTGCCATGGTGTTCCCCCTAAAACGCGAGACCCGAAATCCTGAAACCTAAAAGCCATAAAGCCGTGGAAGACACGTCCAGCAACTTCCCGAAAAGTTTGCAGGGGGGCCGCAATAATTCGAGCAGGTTGTCGGGGTAGAGTACGAGTACGGAGTACAGTATATGTATATATATATATATATATATATATGCTATAGCTAACCCCCCC